>CAUYRT010045299.1:0-197541 GCA_963574885.1 Lepilemur ruficaudatus
GTCTCAATAGGGGAAAGGAATTCCTCAAAAACTGATTTATGTGATTAACTGTACACCTCGGTAAATTCACTGAAAATCATTTAATTGTACACTTAAAGTGGAGTAAAGGCATGATATGTAAAGTATACTTCAATAAAAAAAAAAAGGAAGAAAACTTCTGATTTTTGGATGGATACACCTTGAAGACATTAGGTAAAGCGAAATAAGCCAGTCAAAAAGACAAATACTGCATGATTCCACTTACATGAGGAACCTAGAGTAGTGAAATTCATAGAGACAGAGGGTAGAAAGAGGGCTGTCAGGGAGTGGAGGAGGTGAGGAATGAGGAATTAGTGTTTAACGGGTACAGAATTTTAGCTGGTGAAGATGAACGAGTTCTGTTGATGGTATTGGTGATGGTTTCATAACAGTGTAAATGTACTTCAGGGCACTTAGCTGACATATAAAAGTGGCTAAAATGGCAAATTTTATGTTACGTATATTTTAGAGGAATAAAAATGAACTCTGTAATATTAGACCAAAGTGTTAGCACTTTGTAATGTTATTTAATATTTAGATAATCTTGGAACGTACTATAAAATTTCTCCTTTTTAGAGAAGACAAATGAGGCAGAGATATAACTTTCTCAAGATTACACATGTAAGTTATGAAAGACTGATTCCCAACTCAATGTTCCTGGCCTTCAAATTCCATGATCACTATTCTTTCCTTGTCTGAAATAAGGAAGGAAAGAAAGAAAGAAAAAAAAATTATTTCTTATGCCAGGCACAGTGGCTCACGCCTGTAATCCTAGCACTCTGGGAGGCCGAGGCGGGTGGATCGCTCAAGGTCAGGAGTTCGAAACCAGCCTGAGCAAGAGCAAGACTTTGTCACTAAAAATAGACACAAATTAATTGGCCAACTAAAAATATATAGAAAAAATTGGCCAGGCATGGTGGCTCATGCCTGTAGTCCCAGCTACTCAGGAGGCTGAGGCAGATAAAGAATCCGATGAGCCCAGGAGTCTGAGGTTGCTGTGAGCCAGGCTGACGTCACGGCACTCTAGCCCGAGCAACAGAGTGAGACTCTGTCTCATAAAAAAAAAAAAAAAAAAAAAAAAAAATTTTCTCGTAGCTATAAAATGCATGCTGGCTCTTATGTGATTTTAAAGGAATACAAGAAGCATTATCTTCTTTGTTAATTTTGAGCTCTTCTCCCAAAATGTATGTAATATATTACAATAAATTTTTTAAATGTATGTAAGCAAGGATCTGAGCAGTTGAAACTTAAGAGTATTGTATTTTTTATATGAATACCAAAATAGCAATCACTGGCATTGTCTTATGAACAGTTTTTAAAATGCACATGGCTGCAGATAGGAGGTTTTTTACTTAGAAATGAATATTTAAAAAGTAAATGGTCTTGATGAAAATAAAAAACATTCCAAATATTATTTGAGTTTATAAATATATAGTGTAATTTGAATGTATAATTTCTATGTCCTAATAATTGCTAACTGGTTAGAGAAAACAGATATGCCAAGGATTAATTCTTTGCAAACCATGCAATTTACATTTCACTAAAATAAGACCGTATTGCTAATACCACATATTAATATAACTAACAAATGCCCATAATATTTAATTTTGTATATAGTACTTTATTGTCCCTATTATGACTTTACTTTATAATTAAAACATTTTAAAACATATATAATATTTATAAAAAAACCCATTCAATTAAGTAATACAATTATATTTGGTCATATAATATTCTAAATTTCTGGCATGGTAATGAATTAAGAACCCCAAGTTTGAAGTCATACAGAGTCAGGGTGGTTCAAAAGATTGGAACTTCTGGTTCAAATTCAGTTGGCTGAATAAATGCTAGAGAATGACTCTTATATTAGAAATCTCTCTATTACACTGATCTCTCCCAATTCTTTATGTTAATCAGTCTCACTCTGGATCTACATTTATCCTCAGCCACATTAGTACCATGGTTGACCATTTTCATCATCATCACCATCACTATTATTATTGTCATCATCATCATTATCATCTTCATCATTATCATTTTCAAAATGGACCACTTACTATGTATCAAGAACTACACTAAGTACTTTATGTACTCCTATGAGAAAGAAATTATTATTCCTTTTTTGCCATCATGGGGAGCTTAAATAGCTTGTTTAAAATTAGGCAGATGGTAAATAGTGGGACTGACATTTTAAATCCAGTTCTCACTGAGTTATTACAATGTCCTCCTCAAAAGCTTGCGTTCACTCATTTCCTTGTTTATGGGTCTGATCCAAGCACAAAACCATCTGTAACCTGGGCTACTGCAGCCATTTTCTCTATTTGCTATTTTTATTTTGGCAAAAAAAAAAGCCTTAACCTTTTTATTTTCTATGTTTAACACACCCCAGTGTCTATGCAGGATATGTACTTTTCCTTTCAACTTTGAAGAACTAGTATTTATATATATTTTTTTTTATTTCAGAATATCACAGGGGTACAAATGTTTAGGTTCCATATGTTGTCTTTGTACCTACGGAGTCAGAGCTACAACCATGCCCATCCCCCAGACGGTGCGCACTGCGCCCATGAGGTGTGTATAGACCCATCCCCTCCTCCCCTTCCCACCAGTCCGACACCCAGTCAATGTTACTAACATACGTGACCTTAAGTGTTGGTCAGTTAATACCAATCTGTTGATGAGTACATGTGGTGATTGTTTTTTCCATTCTTGTGATACTTCACTTAGTAGAATGGGCTCCAGCTACATTTGGGATAATGCAAAGAACTAGTATTTTGATGTGACTTCTTAGTCACCTTCTTTCCACCTCCTTTGGGTCATTGATCTACTTGACTTCTTTGCTGTGTCTTCATCTGCTTGCTTTTCACTGCTGTCTTTCTTAGCCCCTGAGGATGGCAAGTCTCCCAGCTAGTACCTTACTGCAGGCATTTATTATTCATTTCATTGCAAAGAGTTTCATCTCTACCTACACCTATTTAGAAGAATTACATAAATGTTTTCCTAATTTTTGATTGACCTCTCATTTTGCTTGGCCACTAGAGCTTAATGATGATGCTTTTTCTCTTAAAATATGCTTACTTGCTTTCCTTAATACAATCACCTTCTAGTTTTCCTGATAGTTAATAATATCTCTCCGTTTTCCAGCAATAATTTAACTGTTGGTGAAAATATGTACATGTTCTTCTATCAGTTGTCTTTTAGTACTCCACAAATCTATTGGCCATTCTCATAACTTCTAAAGTCCTCTATAATGAAAGACTTAGAATGATAACAAAAGTCTCCTGCAGTATATGCAATACATGACATTCAGCATTCTAAGTGAATATATATGTGTGTATATATCATATAATAATACAGACACACACATACTCATTAAATGATTTAATATCCCTAAAACCCTAAAAGGGAGACACTTATTATTCCCATGAGAAAACCAAGGCCTAGATGGGATCTATTATTGACCCAAGGTTAAAAAGCTAGTAAGAGGTGGAGCCAAGGAGGGTTATACACAAAACAAATCAAACAAAGATTGCCTGTTCTAAGTCCAATTTCTGCCACAACAGCTTACTTCAAATCAGCAGTGTCCAATATTGAACTTTTCATCTTTACCTCATGCTTTTCTTTTTCATGAAATGCCAATTTTAGTTATCTACTGTGGCCAGTTATTTATTTGTTGTCTCTTAGCTTCGAGACCATTCTCTATTGACTGTTCTTTGCTGCTGGGGCTGGGCCTTTGAAGACTGATTTTCTCACACCCTCTTAACCTCTGAATTCTTGTTAAATTTTGTCAAACAGAAGCAATAGAGGATGGTTAGAATGGGGCAAATGGGAAGAGAATCTTCCTCTTTTAGAGCCTCTGTTGGCACCAGGTCAACAGCATCAGAGGGTAGGCTGTAGCCCTGAGCTTCTTCCAGCACTCTCTGGGTCAGCGGTGTGGGTCAGCGTTGTCCCTTACAAGGACCCTCCTCAGAGGTCCAAGTACAAATATTGCTGAGCTCTGCCCCAAAAGAATGAACATCCCTATATTGCGTGTCCTCAGAATCCTAGATTCTCATTACTCCACTCTTCTTTATTGGTAACCTCAGCTCTTGTGGCGAAAGCTGTTTCCTGCACTTACTGATTTCTGAGTTACTGCCGTGCACTCTTTTTAAGTTTCTAGGCCACCAACCTCTGTGTAACAAATGGTCAGCCATGATTTCCCTTAGCTAGAAATTTTTAACATAAAGTATTCTCTTTTTACCTGAATGAACCTTGATACTGCAACAGTGGCACAGACTCAGAAACAAACCCTCTTCCAGCTGCCCCCTCACTATATCAACAAAGTCCCTTCAACTATACCTGGATGATACGTCTTCCATCTGTACCAATACCTGATTTTCCCCGTTACTGGCTTAGTTTACATCATTTCTGATCAAACCTCTGGATTGTACCAATCCTCTAACTGGAGTTATCCCAGACACCATTCTCACCTCACTCAAGGTTATATTCATACTTGGTTCCATATTTATAAATGGTTAGAAAATATTTGATAAAGCCATAGTTACCACTGACTCCTTTTAATCCACAGCGTACATTCAAATCTTCTTAATAGGAAATGTGGGCTCTTTTACCACCAACTACATCTGATACCCTTTCCTTCCTGCTGCATGCTCCAACCATGCTAGCATTCTCTTTAAAATTCCCGTTTCCTATTTTTGGCTTGCCTATATGCTAATCCTTTGAGATCTAACAGAAAAGTTCCACCTAAAGAGTAAATTTCAGGATTCTCTCTGCTTTCACAGCACCATATGTCTACCTTTGCACTTACTGCTTCTGCATTTTTCAATCCATGTTTCACTACTGCTAGGGGAGGGATAGCTCACATATTGTTCCATCTTTGCAAGTCTGTAAATTCATAGCACATTTTAAGCACTAAATATTATTTTCTTTAATAATCATGGATAAAAAATAACAAAATAAGAAAAATTGTGATACACTGGCTTGGTTTATACACTTTGAAGTTTATCTACTCCTCTTAAACACTTGCTTAAAAGTGAGTAAATATCGATGCTCTAGCATCAAATGTCAAAACATTATCATATCCAAGACCTTTCATTTAGTA
Organism: Lepilemur ruficaudatus; assembly: GCA_963574885.1. Taxonomy (NCBI): domain Eukaryota; kingdom Metazoa; phylum Chordata; class Mammalia; order Primates; family Lepilemuridae; genus Lepilemur; species Lepilemur ruficaudatus. Next base: position 5,120 of record CAUYRT010045299.1, read on the forward strand.
ACCCTGCTTCTCTTTTAGCTGTACTTTTGACCACTTACAAGACATTTGTATTTTTGTTGGTATAAAATAAAATTTCTTTTTTGTCTTACAGCTCTCCCATCTTTATATCTTTTCAGAGACTGTTCTCAGTTTTGAATTGATTTATGGGTTACACTATGTTAACTAATGGTTAAAATAAAAAAGAATGACACTATAAGCCTGAAACACCATATAGTAAATGGACCCACAAAAAAGACTTAGCAACATTCACTTTTATATATGCAGATCTAAAGTTGTTAATAAATAAAAGGGACAGACTCAACTGACATAAGAGCATAAGATGGAGTCGTGAATGTGAGTGGTATGAGGACCAGGAAGAGGGAGGGAGGGAAGCTATAAATGTGATTCATTACTCATTATATTTCAATATTTTTTACTTATATATTTATAACATTCTGAAACTTTGAAGTAAAGTTACAAAAATAATAAGGAGTGATTTGCCTCTTGACCATCTGGATGCAAGGGCAAATTTTCTGCAACACTTAACACTTCCCTGAATACCAGAGTTGATTCAGCTGATGTGGGTTGCTAGGAGAGAATTCCCTTCCTCCTTGTCACCCTTACCTGGATTTCTTCTCCTAAGAGACCAAAAGGCAATTTCACATTTGCATTTCATCACCATAACTTCAAGCCTGATTTATTTTTTTTTTTTCCCTCTAGGTTTGTTATCCCTAGCTAAAATTGCCAGATTTCATTTCAACTTATTTTCATCAGGCTGCTTTGAAGTTGTTCTGGTTAACAAATTAAATCATTGTGATTTTTAAAATACCATATTGTACAGTGGAAAATAGAGAGATCCAATAGTATAACTGCAAAGCTGAAATCAAAGTTTCAAAGTTTCATCAGTAATATGTGGAAGGCTGTACATATCTACATCTCATTCAGAAGCAACCAGTTTTATGTATTCGTGATTAGCATCATAGATTGAGATGTGTATCTCATGAACAGGCTGGAGTTCAGTGAACCAGAAAATTCAGTTACTTAAGACTATCTTATTATAAGAAAGAAATTTTGTTATTTTGAACACATAAATGTATGCACTATTTTAATGCATTTACATTATCCATATTTATTTACATTATGGCTCTATGATGTCTGTACCCAGCTAATATGGATATTATTTTTGTTCTCCATGGTGAATTTCATTATATTGTAATAGATTATAATATCTCCTAACATTTCTTGCCTAAAAACGTCTCAGAAAACAATCTGAAAGATGATATATCACCTGGGAGCAGAGTTTGTTAAATGGCATCAGTACCAGCAAAATAATTGCATATAATTACAAATGTTGGCCAAATTTCTTGACTGAATAGACTCCTTGGAATATTTATGATTGAGTATATCAAAATATTTTTATTAGCATATTCTAGCCAATGAATAAATATGTTATCCTGAAGAGAATTTATGTTTCTTCCAAAAATTTAAGAGTGATAAAATTATGATATGCTGCTACATTCTGATGGAGGATAACCATAATTATATAGATTTCAACTCAAATAATCTAACAAGTTAAATAGGATATAGTCTCAGGGTTTTATATAAATTACATCTTTGGATATTTAATCTGTAATTTATTATGGGCCCTTTGTAAATATTGAATCACTTTTGTTTAACCAGCTAAGGGGAAGTTTGTAGATTTCCCAAACTGAAAACTATATGAGACTCTAAATTTACTAATAATAATTTAACAACATTAAAAGCAGGTTAAAACCAGATTATTGGGAATGTGTTCAAACATTATTATGATGCCTGTTTGACTATTATTGGAGAGAGCAAAAATTTAGCTTCTTGGAGGATATGGACATCTATCCATCTTCTAAGTCACGGGTGACAGAGGACTGCATCTGTTTGCATATAAAGTAAGAGACTGCTAAGCAGGGCATTGTTTCTAGCATTTGGTTTGGTGGTCGTTTTTCTTTTTTCATTATAATTTTCCTTTCTGACACTCAGACTAATAGCATTATTTTGATAGAGCTCAGAATACATTGTTACAATAGGTCATAGCTACAGTGTTTGCTAATTTACTAGGCAATATTCATAATGCTTTAAATATATGAACTTTTTAAAGTCATAAAAAATAACTACTAAACAACAATTGTCTTTATCACTATTTTACAAACAGGAAACCAAGGCACAGAGATGTCAAGTTATTTTCCAAACTCACATGCTAATACGTGAGGGATTAAGAAACTAAGTACAGGCAATCTGATTCTGGGATCTTTGTCATTAGACAATATACTGCTCTGTCTTTCAATAAATATTAAATTTGTGGTCATGAAAAAGTTAAATCTATCTTTTGAACTTGGGGAAAAACCCCTTCAACTGACGTCATACTTTTATGTAATTAATAATAGCAACATGCCAATAAATGGAGATTCAGCGTTCCACATTTTATATATCTCAGTTCATACAAAATAGAATTTGAACAGATTACAATGTTGCTACAAAAGAATTTCCCATTGAAATATGTGTTGAGGACATAATCAGCATGTAAATATAGGTAGCTAGAATCCTACTTCTTTCATGACCTGAAGCATAGTTATTTGATTACTCAATTTATAAATACCCCATCCAAAAATCCTCTCAATTATTGCACCAATGTAGAATTTTGCCACATGGACCTTATGATGTCACATTGTAAGGTGTGGCATCTGGAGTTTTGCCACATGAACCTTATAATGCCACAGAAAGGCTTGTAAGCACTATGTTTTGTATGTTTAAAGTGCACGATATCGGCCCGGGGAAAGGATAATTTAACAGCATGAAGTGAATACAATGCACGTGATTCACTCCCTCCTTCCCTCACTTTCCTCGCATTGCATTGCCTTTTTATATCTACAATTTGAAGTAAATGAATAAAGCTTTCTAGGCGATAAATCAAATAAATCAATTTTCCTGAAAGAAAATAATTATCTTCCCAAGCAGAAAATTGGCCATTGGTCCCAATTTTAACTGTTATATAAATACCCATAAGAAGCTCCGGCCTTCCAAATATCTTTGAAATGAGAATTGAGACTCAAGAAGTTATACTTGGAAGAAACAGAAAGTTACCTTGCACAAATACCAGTCACAGTGACAATGATCATGATTTTTGTCCTAGGGCATCTAGCCAATCTTGCTATTTACTGTTGCTGAGTCCTGAAATTTTGGCGTGGCATTTAGATCTGGCAGCTATTAAAGCCAGAAATCTGTATGACTGTTTAGAGAGCAAAATGTATTCAATGTAGGGTAAATGTATAAAGTGGATAATGAAATGTAAGATTAGAAAAGCAGCATTTGAATACTTGCACAAAATGACTGGAATTCAAGGCATAATTTCTAAAAGAACAAATATGTTTTTTTTATAGGTAAACATACCACCCTTCTTTCACTCTTCAGTCAATGATAAGAATCAAGGAGATGGAAATTTTGAGGCATAGTGGATAGAACACCCAGCTTCAAATCAGCAATCAGAATAGAATTGCTTGCTCTTTACCTTACAAACTGTATGAGTTAAAAGAAAAAAAAAAAATTAAAAAGTGGTTTGAATACATGTATCAGTAAATGGGTATTAAAACTTCCCTATTCACATTTCAAAAGGATAAAACTTGCTTTATGTGACATCTTATGTAATATTCAGAATCCCATGAAAGATAATACCTAAAATGCTTTGTAAATTAGTGTAAACTATACAGATGCAGGTGATCCTTGTTACTCATTTGTGGTATTCCAAATCAAAAACAGAAATCACACATGGTTACAAGAGCCTCATTAAACTAAAAATAAATTTTCTTATGATTTGAAGTAGAACTTACTTATTTTTCATTGTTTTCCTCTATCCTAATTGCATTAGCTTCCTAGGGCTAATGCGCAAAGTACCACAATCAGAGTGACATAAAACAACAGACATCTACTGTCTCACAGTTCTGGAGTCTAGAACTCTGAAATCAGGTGTCAGCAGAGTCATACTCTCTAAAACCTGCAGCCAAGAATCCTTCCTTGCCTCTTCCAGCTTTTGATACTTTCCAGCAATCCTTGGCGTTCCTTGGCTTGCAGATAGATGCATCACTCCAATCTCTGCCTCTGTCCTCACGTGGCCATCTTGTCCCTGTGTGTACCTGTTTCCCGTGTTTTTCTCTTCTCATAAGGACACCAGTCATACTGGACCAGGGCACACTCTAACGTTGTCAGTTTAACATGATTACATCTCTAAAGATCCTATTTCTAAATAAGGTCTAATTCACATGTTACCATTATATTTACTATTACTTCATAAATGGAAAAGCATGTACCAAAAAAGAGAAAAATAAAAGAAAATAACCAAGGAGTGTTTCAGGGACAATTAAAATGCTAGCTTGACTCACAGGAAGATATTTTTTTTTTAATTTTACTGTGGGAAAACTACAAAGCATTTACAGTACAATGTTTACAGTCACAATTTGTAGTGAGCTGATTTCCCAAAATATATTACCACTCAAGTTGACTTATCTTGTTACATTCAAAAACCTACTCTGTCAAAGTAGTCCATAGAGTACCTGGTTCATTTAAATATCAAATGCTCCTGACTTTTCTTCTTCCAGGCTGCTCACCTTCTTATACCCAATCCAGGCCACGTTACATGCACTCTTTAGAGCCTATTCATCCATTCTCAGCTTTTTCTTGGCTTTCAGAAGTCTCTGCCCATACATTCCCTGTGGAAACAGCCTCACACCTGTGCCTGGTATTGTGGTCTCATATCGCCATTGATTTAAAATCCTTCAGAAATTTCCAGCACTTGCACTAGGCTCTCGGACAGATGGTAAGCACTTTGGAACACAGACCCCTCCCAGATATTTTGATCCTCCTTGCAAAACCTAGAACAGTATTTATTTACATAATAGGTATTTGATATGTTTCTGGTTGCTAATAATTTTATACCATTTATTTTCAAATCTATCAATAGATACTTCTTGATTATATTACTCTTTCAAAATTAAAACAAATCCTCACATGGCAGTGCACACAGTAATGACAATATCTTTTGTTTATTGAATACCAGCTATGTGCCAGACTATAGATGACTTGTGTGCATTGTTTCATTTTAACCTCTGTGATAACTCTGCATAGTTAAATATTATTGTCCTGGTATTAAAAGATGAGGAAATTCTGATAGCTGTTGCAAGAGTCTGGATGGACAAAAGAAAATGAGTCAATATGCTGACTATTCATTCAAGAACTATGCCCATTGCCTGGTGTAAACTCCTCTGCCAGTGAGCAGTGGGATTGCAAAGGAAGGCGTGGTGAGAGTTCAGGTGATTTTAGGACCTATGAGTCCCCCTGCGTTGCAAAATTTCCTTTTTTTCTTTGGCAGTGCTTAAGCTGTAGGCAAAACTTACTTCAAATAAAGTGATGACAAAAAGGAGGACCATTTGGACATTTTTACTCTCCTGTGACTCGGGTACTCAATATGGATTTAGCACAGTTGTGTTTTTAATAATCTAAGCCAGATTAAAGGGATCCATGTTTGAAATGTGTCTTTTATTTAACAGCGTGTTACTTGCAGCACTTCAGACACCAGCAGGCTTCTAAGTTTCTGTTGAGGAAGCCGCGTGAATGTTCAGCAGGCTGGTTTTCACAAGATTCGTCTCCTCCAAATCTTATAAAAAATAAGCTTCGGTAGCTCCTGTGTCCCTCAAATAAATGAACACTAATCAACTCACGCAGTTCAGTTCATTTAGTTTTTAAAACAGCACTATGCTATTTTACTTCAAAAATCTTAAGAAATTTCCTGAAGAGATCATTACCACCACGTTGGTACTGACTTGCAGAGGCAATAAAACAAATAAAGTCATTAAAAATAATTTGAACAAAAGGAGTAACTTGATATTATGCCATCTACATTGGGTTAAAATGACATTTTAAAGTTCTCTTTCATCTTACTAAACAGATCTCCAAAAGGGAAAAAAAAATGTGATTAATAAATTATCCTCCATAAATCTTATGATAACTATTATAGTCTTTGGAGAATTATGAATCCACATCTGGAAAAAGTATTTTATATGCTACTGCCTGTAAAGCAGCATGCCACGCATTTTACAAGTGCACGTTAGTAAGTAAAAATACGGTATGTTTTTTGTGTTCATCATTTTCCCCTCCAAAAGAAGTGTAAGCCTAGTTTATTTCATAATAAAGAGCACTAATAAACTTTATATGACGCTTGTTTTCCTCCCTACCTTTGGTGCTGATGCAGTTTCTCTGGGTTATTTGGAATGAGCTTTGTATCAGAACTCGAGGAAACCTTCATCATAAACTGACTTGGTCGGTGCCAGTAGAGTCACCGTTGTGGGCAGAAGCCAGCTGGTCCCGACACATCACAGGAGGAAGCAGAGCACATGCGAGTCCTACACTTCACTTTTTGTGTGTGTGAGCTCTCGAATTTGATCCCTTTCATACTATTCTACATGCGCAGGTCTCATGAGCTCGCGATTCAAAATGCAAGGTTGGCTCATTTTTGGAATTAGAAATTTGATTTGTTAAATAAAAACGAGCAAAGTGCTCTGAGAGCCAACAATGTCCCTTGGAAATAGAAAATGTTTTTCGTTTCCAAGCAGCTGTTTGCAATAAGAAGTGGCTGGTGAGTGAAAGGGAAGGATGCCGTTAAGTGAAGGTAACCCCTCCAGGGTTTTATGGTGCTCTGCAGTCATGTGAGCGCCGTCAGTGATAAATATCACAATAGAGGTTGCAATGTGCCTGGTTTTATTTTCATGTGGCTCCTTGAATACATTTTAACTCAAGTCACAGAATACATTTAATGACCATGGAAAAGCAAGATCATAATGTACACAAAAGCAACCTTAGAAAAAAGAGGCATGCAAGTCGAGTGAGTCTCATTTCTGGATGGATAACCTACAATAACCCGTAACAATGACACCTGTAAACCAAATTTTCTTTTGTTTGGATTTTTGGAAAAGCAGCAAGCGAGACTCTACTAAGTAGATATCAGGCCTTCAGACTCCAGGGAGTTTTAATGCATTTATCTTTTGGGCCTTGTTTTCAAACATTTAGAATGACCAGATTAAGGGATTGCGATGCTGCTGGGAGAGTGAGGAACTTGACATGCACCGAGTCCAGCCCCCTTACCTCACGGGTGAGGAATCTGAGGCGCAGAGTGGAAAAGAAAGTTCTTAAAGGCCAGTAGCTAGGACTCACGTTTCCTGAACTTAGGTCTCCCAACTCCTAACTACTAGAAGACTGGAAATGTTTCTAAATTAAAATGGGGCAGCATGGCGTGTGGGGAGTGGGGTCTGCATTCTTCTAATAGGATCATCAAATACATCGCCTAGAATTGAGTTGCAATTATCCATAGACCTAATTGATAGTGTCATGCCTAGTGTCATTCAAAATAGCCCTTATCAGATCAGTAAATGTAGCTAAGTTTGGTGTACTCAGGGCACGTAGGAAATTAGTTCTATTGTTCTAGGTTTCTAGACTTATTTCCACCAATAATTGGCTGTGTGAGTTTGCATAATTCTCACAACAGCTTTGCGCCTAATTTTTTTCAACTTTAATATAAAACAAGAAAAGGAATGGCAAAGCTACCTTTTAATAAAAATATATGTTAAGGAATTATTCCAAGATTTGCGTCAGAGTTTTAATAAATGACAATGGCTTCTAATATCTGTTTCTATCCAATGCCTATGGCTATAATTGTGTCAGTTAAGCATTTCTATCTGACAAACCACCCTAGAATATAGAGGCTTAAAGCACCAACCATTTATTTAGCCCATGATTTTATGGGTTGGTGATTTGGTCTGGGCTTACTCACGTATGCTGATGGCCCTACTTCTGAGGGTTAATAGGCTGTTGGTTTCTGGGGTGCTTATCTGGGCACGTGGTTTCTTTTTTCGCACAGGCTAGCCTGGGCTTGTTCATATCCTGGTTGCAGGTTCCAAGAGACAGAGAAGAGGTAATCAAAGTTTCTTGAGGCCTACGCTTCAAACTGGCACACCATTATTTCCATACCATTGTATTGCCAATTCACAAGACCAGGCAGATTCAACGGGGAGAGGAAATAACCCCTGTCCATTGATGGGAGGAGTTGAAAAGTCACAGTGCAAAGTCAAAGTGTCATGAATACAGAGACAATAGAAAATTGTAGCTGTTTTTACAATCCACCATACTGTCTAAGTCTTATTATTGAGAACACTATGTTCTCCATGAATCAATGGTGGTAATACTTTTGGAGTTCATGAACCAGTAAAAAAAATAAAATAAAATAAAATAAAATAATGTGGGAAGTACACAAAAGTATTTGAATATTTGCAATTTTTGATTGTAATAAGTAAGACCATTTAAAACCAAGTGCTGATCATTCTCTATTCCCACTATCATCTATAAAAAAAAGGATGGTTTACCACCAAAAAAAGGAAAGAATACAATCTGAGTGTAAAGGAAAGGTAATTTTACACTGACATTTTATAAACCTAATTAATTGTCCTTGTTTTTCTTACTTCTCTGCCACTAGTAAAAATGCCATCAAGAGTGGCACCGTTCTATGTTGTGGAATTTAAGGACCACTGACGCTCTAGAGGGCATCTGTTCCAATGGTCAGATGTGCCTCTATATCAGCCTTCGATGTGAATCTGAATTCCAGCCACATCTCACCTACATTTTAGTTGGAGTGAAACAGTGAAGCATTTTTTTTTTTTTTGAGACATAGAGTCTCACTCTGTTGCTGGCTAGAGTGAGTGCCGTGGCGTCAGCCTAGCTCACAGCAACCTCAAACTCCTGGGCTCAAGCAATCCTCCTGCCTCAGCCTCTTGAGTAGCTGGGACTACAGGCATGTGCCACCATGCCCGGCTAATTTTTTCTATGTATTTTTAGTTGTCCAATTAATTTCTTTCTATTTATAGTAGAGACGAGGTCTCGCTCCTGCTCAGGCTGGTTTCCAACTCCTGACCTTGAGCAATCCACCCGCCTCGGCCTCCCAGAGTGCCAGGATTACAGGCGTGAGCCACCGCGCCCGGCCTAACAGTGAAGTATTATTTCAAAGACCTGGTCCCATTGGGCTCCATATTTAATTGATTGAAATATCAAAGAAGGCATGGATCTCAGTCTAGTGACATAACATTGAGCCTGGGTGCTCTGGCTCTCTTCTTACCTGCACAAATGGCAGGTGAGATTGGCCCTCAGAGAGCCTGGTTCTTATCTGGGCACTGTACTCCCCAACTGAGAACCCTCCATTAGACCATTTTACTTGGTCAAACTTGAGTTTTCCTATCTGTAAAATGGGATAATAGGTAACATTTTTCATTATTTTTTTATAGGTATTAATTAAAATGACAAGTTCTTGACACTGTTCCAGGCTCATAGTAAGTACTCCATATAAGACAACAGAGTATGGGGCAGATGGTTTGGTTTTTAAAAAAATTTGTTGATTTTTGTATAACATGCCTTCCTACCACAGGATTGGGTATGATATGCCACAGACCTCTTTTGGTTTTAGCTAAAATCGATTGTATTAGAAAAAACTTGCTAATCAAATGTATATGGAATTATAGGCATATTTCATGAAAATGAGAACAAATAGTTATAATTGGATATCTTTCTCACTGATATTTAACTAACATCAGTACCTCTATAATTTAATCCTGGTTCTTTAAATAGTATTTACCTACCCATGGATGTTTTATTATGAGGTTCATAGTTTTCTTAGGCTTGTCAGATAGTGTAGGAACTTTTGCATTAATTTACTAGTTTTTTTTTTTTTTTTGGCTACTAGCTTTTGTGACCACTACCCTAACCGTCTCCTCACCAACAACTATTAATAATAAATAAGGAACCACTTTTATAACTTCTCAAAGCAAAGACTCCTAGTTATCCCTTTTAGTATACTGATCTTATTCTTACAATACTATCAGGAGAAAAAGGCAACGAAATAAAACAGAACCATGTGATGACCTGCTTTGGGCAAGGCCACTAATGAGGGGTAGGGGTGGGAAGTTTGGTTTTGTTTCTTCGCTTGCAGGTATAGCTTTCTTTATTCTTAATTTACATTGAACAGGCTCTTAGCACCTATTGATGAGACCAGATTACATGCAGAACTGCTTCTTGGTTGCACGTTGGAACTGTAAAAATTTCAAGGATACTAGAAGTAACAAGGCTTTAAAGCTAAGACAAAGTGATTTTTCAACAAGTCTGCTTACACCATAGACTGTCACCAACTGCATCCTGCTGCTCTTTTTACCCAGTTGGCTTCCCCATTCTCAAGAGGGAGAGGGGGAGAGAGAGGGAGAAGAGAGGCAGAGAGAGATAAGAGAGGAGAGAGAGAAAAAGAGAGAGCGAGAGAGAGAGAAAGAGAGAGTATTCTCTAAACAAAAAATGTCCCTGCTGTAGATGGTCATTATGGGTCTACACTGGTGACTTCACACAGAGCCTTTCTCCGTGGTGACTGCTGGGACTGGTTTGTTACCTCTGCAGTTCCCCTACACTCCCAATCCTGTGAGCACCGTATTAGCCCGTGACTCAGGAAAGCTTCCAAAGCAATGGAAGAGTTAATTCTTTCTGTAGACACCTTATTGTGGTTTTTTCTTAGCAGCCCCAAAGATGTAATTCTTGCCAAAAGATTAATCTCGACCTTTTCTAGAACCAAAGAAACCACCTCAGTGGCTTTCTTAATACTGTCAGTGTCAATAAATCCTCCTCTCCCCTCCACACACACCTTTCTCCATCCATGTTGGAAAGCTCTCTGTGCACGTGTGTGCATGTACACGTGTGTGCCATATCATTTTCCTTTTCATTTGGAATCTGGTGTTTAAGATTGTTATTCAAGGCTATTGCTAATGTCGTTTTGTATGCACTATTCATCTTGAAAAATGAAGTAATAGTAGACTGACTGATCAACCTGAAAATAACAAAGGGAAGAAGGGTGTGAATCATAGTAATAACATTAACTGCACCATATTAAACTTAATTTCCTGAACTAACTTTAAAAGCCTATGATTGGGAATGTGAAAATTCCCTGCTCTGTCTTTCTCCTCTATTGAACTGAGAAAAGCCTGTGGATTATAGCAATCATCTATGTCAGAGACTTCATTTGGATTTTTAAGCTTTGTTTGGCAAGCATAACTTAGTATCATTTTATTTTTTTACTTCACTCAGAAAAATAAATACCTTTGTGATGAGGTGGCATGCAAATCCCTTACTATACAGAAAACCAGCCTTAAATACTATCCTCTTTGAAATGGAACTGACCTCCATGGACTAGAAAGAAAGAAGGCAATAAGAAAACAAAAATGCCTCCCTGAAACAGAACCCAGAATCTAAAACCAGTCATTCCCTTGAGGGTTGAAAATGTTTTCCTTCAAATTAAATTAGACTGTGTTTCTACCACTATGGTTTCAGCAATGGAAATTTGGTAAGGATGGTCATTGCTGTGTTTCCAGATGGTCCAGAAGACCTGGCTGCCTCCCAAGCAAACTGCCCATGTTCCTGAGCAATAATCCTCTAATAAAATTAGGTGTGTTTCCTCTAGTGGCACTAATGATTGCTTGTTTAAACTGAACCTATACAGCTCCTGAAGTTAAATAGCACAACTCTGGAGATATATATATGTGTGTGTGTGTGTGTGTATGTATATATATGTGTGTATACATATGTGTGTGTATATATGTATACACACATGCACATACACTTACACAGTTCTTCTTTTTAAATCAAAATGTTATATATGTGAGATTATGGCACCTTTGAAATATATATCCATAGTTATGTGTAGAATTTTTCAGGAAGCAGAAATTACAAAGAGCCCTGGAGGTAGGACTATAGCCAGGTAAATGTACACAAAGTCACTTGAGTACCAGTTAAGAGTTCTCAAGTTCTCAGGTGGGTGGGTGGGGTAGGGAGCTTCTGATATGTCTCCCAGTGATGTCTACCTCCGCTGTTAATGACCTGGTGCAATCTCCTCCCCTTGAGGAAGGGCTAGACTTGAGTATTTGCTCCTAACAAATACAATACTGCAAAAGTAATGAGATAGATATCACTTTTCATGATTCGGTTATAAAAGACTGTGGCTTCTGTCTTGCTAACCCTCCACCTCTTCTTGTGAGCTTTCTCCAGTGAAGCAAGCTGCCATGTAGTGACCTGCCCTGTGGAAAGGACCATGTGCTAAGAACAGAGGGTGGCTCCGACCAACAGCCAGGGAATAACTGATTCCCTCATTGCAGCAGTGCACAACAGTTACACAAGCAACTGAATACTACTGATGAGCATGTAAATGAGCTTGGAAGCAGATCCTTCCCCAAGCAAGTCTTCAGATGAGACCACAGCCATGGCAGAAACCTTGACTGCAATCTGTGGAAGACTCTGACGCTGAGGACTCAGATGCACTATACCCGTATTTCTGACCCATTGAAACTATGAGGTAATAAATGTGTGTTGTTTTAAGTCTCTAGGTTTTGGTGTAACTTGTTATGCAGCAATGGATGGTGGATTAGTCAGTGCTCTCCAGAGAAACAGAACCAATAGGATGTGATATATATACAGAAAGAGATTTATTACAAGGAATTGGCTCATGCAAGTAAGGAGGCTGATGAGTCCAAAGTCTTCAATGTGGGCCAGCAAGCTGGAGATCCAGCAGAACTCATGGGGCAGTTTCAGTCCAAAAGCCAGCAGGCAGAGACCCAAGAGATGAAGATGGCACAGAAGAAGGCAGAAGGTACAGATGTCCAAGGGCAGACTGCTGGAGAATTCCTTCCCGTTTGGAAAGACCCACCCTTTTTTTCTATTCAGGCCTTCAACTGATTGAATGAGGCCCACCCACATTATGGAGGGAATTTTTTTAAATTCCCAGTTCACTTATTTAAATGATAATCTTATTCCCAGACACTCTCCAAGTTGACACATAGAATTGACCATCAAAGATGTGAAGCCAGATCTTAAAGGTGTCTTTCCAAGAATTTGGAATGGAGTATCATGGGTGAGAGAAAGCATATTTCAGTTCTTCAGAAGGTTCTAGTAGGAAAGAAGCAGTATTCTGGGGAAGAGAGTCTAACATAGTTGTGTGACGTTCAGAAACACAAGCCTTTACCTCAACATCTGGTGAGCTAAGGTCCTGTGGCCACTCTAAGATGAACTTCCCTGCCTTGTTGGACACTGTCTGAGGAACAAGATTCAGATCACTCAGTTTTCTTCCTAGTTATACAACCAGTCGTAGCTCAGAACTCAGGCCATAGTAGATGATTTTGAGGATTCAGAAACAAATAATGACAGGTACATTTTAACAAATTGTTGGAGAGCAAACACCCATGTAATGTCCACTTAGATTACAAAAGAGAACATTACTAACATCCCAGAAATCTCTTGTTTATCCCCACCTGGTCATAACTTTCTGTCCTCCATGAGTTTTTATTAGATATTCCATAATCCATAGCATTTGGGAAGTGTTAGTTAAACTTGTAAAGATCAGTGGAACACAGAATGTGTGTTGATTGTTCTAGCTGTGTTAAGATTTTCCTTCTCAGTTGGATTAATTCTCTTAAGTGCAAGGATCTTGTTTTATGCGCTTCTGGGGACCTGGAGCTTTAAGCACAGGAATGATCACCTTGCAGTGGGTACCCTGAGGGTACACACTTGTGGTTGTATGACAAGTGGGCAATGGGGGCAGTCCCAAGGTCAGGCAGAAATTGTCAGGAGGTAAGTCAGGTGTTTTGGTGAAAGAACACATGCACAGATGAGCCTGAAGAACCCTCAGAGTCTTAAGACTTTTGGGAAAATTTGTCTATCAGTAAAGAAAGAACTGAAAGTAGCCAGCCTAGGCATGTGTTTTGTATAGACAAGCCGAAATGACCAGGATTCTGAGATTTTCATAACCAAAGATAACAGCTGATTTCAACGCTAAAATGGGGAGCAGCAAGGTTTGTGGCTGCATTGTGAAAGTCAACAGGCATTTGTATTAGAGTTTACTTTAATTAAAGGTGTGTCTGTCAGAGAGAGTGAGAGACAGAGAGAGCAAGGGAGAGAGGGAGAGAGGGAATGAGGGAGGAAGGATGAGGGGGAGAGAGGGGAGAGAGATATTGGTGCAAACATCACAGACAGTTCTGAAGGTCACACAAGTACAGTGCAAATCCACTGTCCTGCCTGCAGTATTTTACCAGGTGATGAAACTTCTAGGCTTCATGAAAAATATAATTTGAATGTCTTCTATAAATTGTGTTTGTTCCATTGTGGCCGGCTGGCACTAGGATTTGGTCTGTCAAGGCTATAATAAAAATGAACATAATGCTTTGAAATGCCAAGAAAAACAAATGCTGAACAGGAGCCTGAGTAGGCTAAAACATGCAAACAAGCCAAAGGATTTTATCCCAGAGGCAGGACGGGAAGCTTGGAGTGTGCAGGATGGAGGAGCTGATCAGAGTGGCGCAAACTCTGCAATTGCAGCTCGCATGGTGAGGACACTTGCTCACCAGGACGTGGGGCACTTGGTGCGTGTGTCCACCTGCAGGTTTAGTAGAGATTGATGTGCATTGATGAGCAGTTTTATCCCAAAGTGTCCAAGAAGAATCAGATTCTGATGCCAAGGCTGCCTCAAAACAGATGGGCAAGACTTTTCCGTGGAGAAAGTGCACCAAGGTGAAATGCCACATGTCAGAAGAAGGTATTTCAACTTAATTCATAACAGGCAGAAACAAGGTAGAAGAATAAACTGGCCTGCAGAAGTTTCTGGTGTGAACATCATGAAGGAACCCAAAGCTCTGTTCTTAGGGAGGTGGCTCTCTCCTATTGCCCTCTCAGGTTTCCAAAGTTCACCTGTTGTGCAATGCTGGCATTTGTTGCTGGAAAACGACACCAAATAATGTTTTCACCCTCTGGAAAAAAAATCTCTGTTCTTATGAATTCAGTGTGAGACCAAACATATCACCACTGCTTCTCAGTGTTATAGAAAGGGGAATTCTTTCAGCTGTCTTTATTGGAACAGAGCATGTTTTCACACTACTTTGTGTCAATGTCTCCCATTTTAAGCTCTTGTTTTTATTGGACACTTCGAATTTTTCAGCCCAAACTGCACATATCCAAAACCCACTAGATTATAGGCCAGATGATTGGGCCAGGGAATAGCCACTTATTCCCGGATTTGTGTCAAAACTAATTGAAGGAAAGATCTAAACATGCCACCTGCATAATCTTCGGTCTTAATTTGCTGGGAACTCAGCCCTTCCCCAAGTGTTGGGAAATTACTAGAGACCAGGGAGTGTTGGTTACAACTGGAGGCTCCATTTTCACCAAGTTCCAAATTTGTGTTATTTAGAACTTAAAAACGACTTTATATTCCCCGAATCCCAAATGCGTGTGAATTACTACCACTGAGGCTACAAACCTGTCCTGTGGACCACAGTTGGAAGAAGAAAGCAGTAGTGTTCACACATGTTGAGCAGGGGTTGCAGACGAGATGGGGCCATGGAAAATATCATGTCATGGATATACAAAGAAATGTAGTGCTGGAAAGTATCATTGGGACAAGCAAATAACTGGTAAAATACAAGATGGAAACAGCAACAAAGTCTCATATTTACTCTAAACACTAAAATAATTACGCATCGATTAATGAATTAAATGTGACATACAAAACCATAGATATTTCCCCCTCTTGGGATTCATAATTCATAAGTATTATTCCTAATTATTAATTCTTAAATATTGTACACTTGTTAAAGGTCAGTGTGATACTATGAACAGAACATTGGTTTTAGGTTCAGAAAATACGGTTTTTAAATCTAACTTTATTATGTATTTGCTGTGTGACCTCAGGTAAGTGACTTAACTTGCATGTGTTTACGTTTCCTCAGTGGTAAAGTGGAGCTAGAAATAGTCATTTTATAGCCTTTGAGATAATGATTACATGACATAAAATATGAGAAAGCATTTAGCACTATCCCAGGCACATAGGAGGCACTTAATAAATAATTGTTCTAAGGATGAAGAAAAGCATGAACTTGGCATTTGTACATGAGGTCAGTATGTGATACGTATGCACAAATGGAAAAAGCAGATCTGACAGTGACCTATTAGGGTTGGGAATGTGGGTCCGGGGATGGCTAAAGGTGAACAGGGCCCTTGGCTTCTCAGAATGATGGTAGCTTTTGAGGTGGAGATTATTCACTGTCCTGTGTGTCCTTTGTCCTCATGGGTTGTTCCTCCATCTCAGTCCCCAGTGTGAAAAACAGATGAATCACCCATCTCTTCCAATGGCATCTTCTAAAGCCAATGCCTAACTGAATTCAAGCAAGATGACTTTCCACCAGGGCTGGATTCTGCTGTCTGGAAAGCACTCCTATGGGAGCATCTGGGTGTAGCAAAGGGAAGCTGGGAATGTGGTCTGAAGTGATGGTCAGACGTGCTGACTTCTCTTTGCCTCCCTTAGCAACCTTCCTGGCCTGCAGCATGCAGCACCAGGAACACTGTTCACCATGTAGGACTCAGGTTGGAGGCTCAAGGACAGCAGCAGTGGCTCAGTATTATGTTGTGCAAGGGAGGCCAATATTCAAGGGACGAAACTTTGCCTAATATATACATTTTTTCCATCAGTGATGGTTTTTTTTCTTAGCTCTGCCCTACTCACTTTTCCATTTTGGGAATTTGACATTTACTCTTTTTGCCTTGGGTTGCTAGATTTTTTTCAAAACATATTTACTGAGCACCTTCAGAGTGCAAGACCCATGGTTGCAACTGAGAGAAAGTCGTCATCTACTCATTTCTGGCCTCAATTCTCACACACACACACGCTGCCTATTTTATTGAACATTTTGCCACTTTCTCTAAAGGTACCTTGAACTTACCAACCTTCCTTACGTGCTAGCTTGTGGCCCACTCTGCTGGAAGTCTGGTAGGAGAGAAGCTGCCAGCAATGAGCTGGCAGGAGAGAAAACAAGAGGCACAGAGCTTGGCCTCTGCTCTCTGCTCAAGAGTGTGCAGTCTCATCAGAGATGTGTGATCCCTTTCTTGGGCAGCTTGGGGGAAAGGCCTTCCGTGAAACCGTGTAAGGGCCGAGGGGCTGCCGAGGAGGAAACTGAGGGAGAACAAGACAGGGGGCAAGGTCATTGCTGGAGAATAATGCCAGGTGTTATTTCAGACATGTAAGTAAGACTGACTAAGAGTGGACAGGCAAGAAACAAGCCCAGGAGTTACAGGCAAAAACGAGATGAGCTATAAATCCCTTTTATGCAACATTTGATACATGTTCCAGGGGGCTGTCAGGTGGCTGACCGGGGAACTTAATCTACTTTACGCATGAAATGTTACATAAACTTATTTTAAGACAGTAATCGATCGATTGTCCAGAAATCATGTTTTTATAATTGTAATTCTCAGGTGATTCTCAAATCAGATGATTTGTACAGACCAAAATTCCTACAGAAACTTTCTAGAAACGGGTAGATTTCTTGGCGTCCCGGAGTAGAGGAAAGGCTTTGTAGAGAAGGTTAAATTTGAGCGTGAAAGAGGAGTGAAATTGGAGAATTAAAGAGGGTGAAGGAAGGTGACTGCTGGGCCCTGTATTCTGCCCTCTGACGATTCCCTCGTTTGCCTTGTTTTCCCTACGTACGGCAGCATTGAGTTTGGATTAATAATTTCCCCCACTGAAAAGCCTCTGCTGGCTGAGTCTGTGCCTGTCTCCTCATCCCCCGGCCCCCGCCCCAGCCCAGCCCGTATCAGTCACAACAACTCAGAATTTAGGCCCCTTTCACCTACCTCTCCTTGAAGCTCCTATCATCAGCACCACAGAGACAGCCACTAAGCACCTTCCGGAGCCCAGTGATCTGCTTTTTTCATCACTCTCGTTCTTCCCGGTCTTTTACAACAGGTAACACCCACATCCTTTCCTATATCCCAGGTCTGTCTCCTGCAGCCCAAACACATACTTTCTGCTTTCTATGGACTTTATCCCCACCAGATAGCTGCCAAATTGTAAATCCCATCTGATCAGTCTCTTCCCTCTTCAGCCCACAGTTCCTAATCTTTCACACAGAACGGACAGGTGCACTTTAATCCACAGGCTTTTATTGTGCACCTATTGTTTACCTAGGTCTGTACTGGAGCTGCATCATAAACCCAGAAGAGCACAGATATGAAAGCCACACATTTGCATTTGATCTCCGTAACAGTGCCTAGATGCCAGTAAACAGGGCAAGTGTTATGAGATACATTTTATAAAAGGGAGGAATGAGTTGCAGGAAGTCATTTGACTTGCACAAGTCACACAGCCCACCATCGGCAAAGCCAGGAGGAGGCACTAAGCCTTGTAATAATACATGGTTCAATACTTCTTCTCTGCCCTGTTGCCCTATCACTATCATAGTCCCAGTAACAAACCTGACCTATGGGATAGATCCTGATATTATACTCATATTCCAAATGAATTGAGGATTGGAGAATTTACGTAACTTGCCCAAAGTTCAGTGAGTAAGTGGGGGAGGTGGGACCTGAACCCAGGACAGAATGCATGCAAAACCCGTTGTCAAAGACATCACGTAATCCAGCTAGGATTAACGGAAGGGATTTGTTCTTTGTGTCTTTGAGCGAGAATCTACACTCATTGTTGGAAGACAGAGAATCCTGTGTTTGATCTCACCGTAGGAAGAACCTGGTCTCATAGGAGTGTCAAATAAGGAAACAGCTAACCTTGTGCAACAGTGTTCCATTAATGGGGTGCCCGTGTTGGAGATGCTGCAGAGTCCCGTGTTATTTAGAAAATTGGAATACATGGCTTCTTAGGTTTCTTCTAGTCTTGGCATTTTAAATATCCGTGAGTCTGTGCCTACCATGGAATTTGCCTTAAATAAGAAAGCTGTGTTTAGGAGTTCTATTCAAGTATTCTGGGCCTGGAAGAAAGAAAAGTAGTCCTCACTTTCAGGACATTTCTTTGAAGATTTAAGGAGTTGTGACAAGTTACTTAGCTTACAAATGTCCATTGGCCCCACTGATGACACCCAATTTGTCCCCCACTCTCTGATCCCCTCTTTCCTGTCCCTTTGAGGCCCCATCTAAGACTCATTCAAAACTAGCACTTCCTTTCCTCTTCCCCACAATAATTTTTGTGAAAACTTCTTCGGAAAAGAATAGAAAGAAAGCTAATTTGACTCTCTGTTGTGCCTTTAGCACTGGGCTACCTGAGCTGTTGCTCATTTTCATGTTTGTTTTAGAGTTTGATCCAAGATGTTTTTAATCTCTGTATTGCAGGAATTTAGTTCCTAATATGTGAGCTCCATCCCACTGAGTGTTCCATCAACACCCTTAACCCAGTTATCTGCAGGGACCTTGACCCCAGACGGGGAGCCCAGATGGAAGCCAGGACATTGCTTCAGGAAGGACTATGAAAAATGCATATAAGATACAAAAATGTGAATTATGTGTGAAACAAACAAAAGCACCAGGCAACGTGGAATTTATGTCAACAAAAGCTTGCTGCAAGCTGTTACTTGCTTCTAAGGGGGAAGTAGATTCTGGTGCCTGGGGAATGGTAGCCGTGAAGGACTTTTTGCACAAAAGTTACAGAAACAAAAGGGATGACCTGTTTGACTGCAATTGCTTTCACTCTTAAGCCCTCCTCTTTTCTGCACCCACCTCTCCCAGCATTTACTATATATCTGGAGAGTCACTGATTATTGAGCCAGTCTGAGCCATGAGAATGGGAATCAGTGATATTTGTGGTGCTTTGACATATTCAAGAAAAGAGAAAAACAGTCCAAAGGGCAGGGCCTCTAATTGCATTTCTTGTTGACTAGGGACCAACTCCATGACTGGGTTACTTGGGTGAATGAAGGCATGGCAAGGTTCTCAGGAAGTTTCACGCACTGGAACGTCATGAACTGACATCACATTCCAATTACAATATTATTGTAATTTTAGTTATAAAATAGTATACTTAATATACAATAGAATATGCAAGTATATACAGATATTATTTGCATATAATAAAATATATTTGTATTTGTATATAATAAAATATACAATTTAATATACAAATATTACATCGATATATCATATATATGTAATATTATAATTAATATATAATATAGTGATGTTATTACATATAATCATATGTTATATATCTAATGCAAATGCTATATTTAATATATAAATATTAATATGCAATTATACAATTAAAATATTGTGTATTTAATAGGCACTGTTATAATTATTCCAATTAAAACATCAGACCGTGCATTCCTATTACAGTATTACATCTGCTGGTTATTAAACTACACAGACTTTTGTTGCCACCAATCAAAAATATAATAAATACTGGTTTCTAAGCTGGCCATAGAACTCCCCAATTATTATTTCCTCTTTGAGAGATATTTCTAGCTAGGAGACAAATAGTATGTACATTTTTTAAAGCAAATTATTTTCAGCGATTTACAGCAACTGCCTTGTTCCTCTCTGAATTGTCTGCTGGAGACCCCAGCACCCAAGTGCCACAGGCAGCTCTGTCAAATACGCTCACCAACACTCTGCTTACATGCTGTGGGGGCCGCACACAGCTCTGGGCTGGCTCTCAGCCACCCTGCTACCACCAGAACTGCCTTGCTAAGGTGTTCTGGGAGAAAAGAGCCCCGCGCAGTCCAACTGGCAAGTGTTGCACTTAAATACATCTCCCTTTACAAGCCTGACGAGATTTTGTGGCCCACCGGCCACAGCCTCAACCCAAATCCATGACCGCCACACACTCTCATTTATGTGGGAGGTACTGCTCTCACTCTTGCTTCTTCAGACGCTCCCAGGGCTCAGGGTAGCCTTGTAAAGGGAGACTGAGGGTGGCAATCTTCCAGGCCTGGCTAAATGAGGCACCCTAGAATAGAATTTGCCTTTGTGGGTAGAGAATATTCATTTTAATTCCATTCCATTTAATTCAACACACGCTTAGTGAGTGCCAATTACATGCCAGGTTCTGGGGAACTGCGTGTAGCCTGAGCTCATTTCAACTTTTCCTCATCTCTTTTCTAAGTCTCGGTTCCTTCATTTATTACAGTGCTGTTGATAGTGTTATACTACGCCCCCTCAGGATTCCTGGGAGCGTCAATGAGAATGTATGTCGTGGACCCAGCCTGTTGCCTGACACGTGGTAGGCACACGGTAAATAGCAGCGTCTCAGAAACATATCCACTGACCCCCAAGGGCAGAAGATCTGTAGAGGGGGTCTCTGATGGAGATTGCCTTCTTGATCCCACATTGAAGCGCCTAGATTACACTGCTGACTTCACAGGGTTATAGAGAAATTAAATGAGATGATGTCTGCAAAATGCTTAACACATATTTAATGCCCAGTAAATTTCATGCAGTCTTATTACTTCTATCCATGTATCTGTCTGTCTATGTATTTGTCTATAAATTTACTTTGTCATTATTGATTATTTTCTTGGAAAGTGGCCCCAAATCTCATGAAAAGCCAAACAGCCAGCTCAGCTTTTGGGATTCCCAAAGGAACAAATATTAGCTTCTTTTAGGAGGTATACGCTTGCTTTTTAAACTTTCATACACATACTGCTAGATCCCAGGAGGGTGGCCTCTGTCTACTTGGAGAGTTCAGGGAGGCTTGAGGTTTTGTGACCAACCAGATCAGACCAGGGGGTCAGCACACTTGGGTGGATGGGTGGGCAGGGGATGGCCCAATCTCCTCAGTTCTACAGCTAAGGAGTCTCTTATCCCATTTTACTCTGTGCTCAAATTGACCTCAAGAAGAGGATACATGAAACCAATCCCTCCTCAAGGAAATCATTGAGTAATCGTTGAGTAATTGAAATGGATTTCTTCAGAGGGGTCTTCCTTCCGCACCCACTATTAGTAATAAACCTGGGAGTAATAATAATGGAAGTAGCGATAGCACAACAATGGTGATGTCCATTTACTTGTGTGCTGTGTTGTACAATTGATATAACCTGTTAACATCTGGCTTCTCATTTCATCCCATAGGAGTGACAGTGCAGGGGGCAGGAATGAGATGATCATTTCCAGTTTTCAGATGAAAACTGGGCCAAGTTCTAACGTGGCTGTAGGACACAGTTGGGGTTACACAGCTGGCAGGGGAGCAGAGTCAGATTCCAATTCAAGGTCTCTGACACCAAAATCACTAATGTTTCCGGCATGGAATTTATCCAACACACATTTATTGAGCAACTACTGTGCTCAGGCCCTGGGCTAGGACATGGGAGTGAGAGTCTCCCTGAGAGGACGTTAGAGGCACAGACAGTTTCCACGAGTGCAAGTCCAAGGCCGGGGGCTCAGCGCAGCCATGACCACCATAGACCAGGGATCGAGGGAGCCTTGGAGGGAGAGGAGCGCCTTAACCCAGGACTGAGGATGGTCAGAATCTGAGCGGAATTAAGGGAGTGGTGGTTACTTAGCAGGACATCAGGCAAGCTCGTTACTACAGGGGACTCTCTCCTGTGGCGTTGCACAATGTCAGATGGAGGCACAGGGGGCCCAAGAGAGCTGCTGGTGGGAGGACTCCACACATGTCCCCTTGGCACCCCTGCTTGGCCTCCTCCTCAGGCCTTGCCCCACTGTCTCTGGCTTAGTTGGTTTGGGGCGCAGAGATGTGGTACATTGTCAGCAGGGGTGGAGGTGGCCCTGAGCACGCTGGAGCTTGCCCTGGCCAGGGCTCTCAGCACGAGCTGGACACTTGGAAGGAGCCTGTATGCCAGTTCCCTGGCCTCGGTGCAGCCGTCAGGAGGAATACCAACTCCTTTGCAGTTTGCACGCTGCCTTTCATCTGGGCTGTTCTCAGACATGGAGGACACAGACAGAAAGTGTCTGAAGGCCTGCCTCGTGGGGGGTGAGGGGGAGGAGCATGGAGGAATCAACATTCCAAGCCAAGGCCCTCACTCGCACTGCTCTGTGGCAGCTCATCCGTTTTCCCTCTTCTCACCCGCGTGGGGGCCCGTGTGGGCGCCGGTGTAGGCCTGCTCCTGCCTGGCCCCAGCGTCGGCAGCATCTGCTAGCAATGAATAAAGCCGGGGCGGGGGGAGGCCTGGCTGGGAGCGAGAGGAAGGTCTACTTAAACAAAATGTGTTTGCTCACACACATAAAACCACAGGCCTCCCGGAGGCGAGCGCCCCGTCAGCCCCCCTCAGTCCTGAATCTGTAATCAGGAGCTTGCGATTGACGGCCTCTGCATTCTCTCTCGTTCCTTACATGGCCAGGGGCCTGAGCAAGGAGGGTCTCAGGGCCTTTCTGGTGAGAGGTTTGCTGGTCTGGACCTGAGAGCCCGCCGGTCCCCAGGTAAGGCGCGTGGTGCCGCAGGACACAGGATGTCTCCAGGCCACGAGGAAGCTGGGTCTTCTCCAGGCTCCCGGGGTGGGGGAGGTGGTGAAGCAGGCTTTCTGGAAAAGACTCCATCCCACAGGTGACAACTGATTCTTCACCTTAGCATTTACGACCTCTGGGATCTGACGTCTGCTTTCCCGTTATTTCCATCAAACAATACCACGTTTACTTCAAAGTCATCGCCTCCAAGCGCGTAAGAGGCAAAAAAGGGCCCTGGAAAGTCCTCACAGCCAGATTTCAGAGTCACTAGAATATTTCTGGAAGCTGGTATTAGATGCAGAAAGAAAAATTCTACTTTTTTTCTTCAGCAAGTCACTCCTCTTAGGAAATTACTGGGGGTGGGCAAAAAGCTGGAGCTCCCCCAAAGTCTCTCAATATCACAAAATGGGAAAATAAAACAAAGTACCACCCTCCTCCCTTCTTCCTTCTGTGGGCCCATGGAGACAAGCATCCTCTTATGGGCTGTGGGGCTCCGTGCCGGCCCCATCCCTGGCAGGACGCAGGGCTGGACTTCAGGCTCCCCACCAGCCCCACATGAGGAGAAACACACCTCACCATGGACTCCCTACACTCCGGTGCTCCGTGACTAAGTTTTGAGAGAGTCCAGCCAGTGTTTCTACTTTTAAGACCCTCGATTGCCTTAGGGTGGTGAGTAAATGTGAGACAGGAGAGAAAGGGAGCATGGGAAGGGGGCAGGACAGCATACTTAGAGGATTTAATGGTCTGGGTGCATTCTATATCTGCTTCAGAATGAGGCGCTACATCCACCCACAGCTAGATCGCACTCAAGTAGGGCTTAGCACAGAGCATGGGATATGGTCACTGGAATAGGGAAGACCCCAAGAAGATTGTGAGGAGATGTGTCCACGTTTCATTTTGGGGGGCCTAGTCTTGACTGTGTCCCCTAGAAACAACCTAAAGGGTCATCTTTGTTGAGCAAGCTAAATGTCCTGTACCCCTGATAGAAACTCTGTAAGTTTGGCCATTAGTGACCTACTATGTGACCCTGGAAACTAGCCCGTTAGTTCCCAAGTTTCCTGCACATCTATAAATTAGGGATTTTATTCCCAGACCCCTCAGCAGCCTTAGGGATTAATGAAAGCCTTGTTTGCAAATGTCCCGGAATCTGTAAAGGTTTAGATTGATAATTAATAAGAAAGAGAGAAAGAGAAGGCATAAACATTTCAAATATATATCAACTCCCCAATCTGTAACAGCCAATACATCTAAAAATGGAGTGGCCACAGTTTCCCCCAGTGACAGGCAGCCCATGCACTTTCAAAAGTAATTCTTCATTAAGCATAAATTACCACTTGGGGAAACCTTCCATGTATGCCATGGCTGTGGATTTATTAAGTGAAAATGAAACTTTTAAATAAATATCTGGAACAAAAAATGCATTTCCCATCTAATCGGGCCACAAGGCAAGAGTGTTTAAGTGCTACAGAGGCTGCACTCTGAGAGCAGAACATTGGGCACGTTTCTTTAGAGGCCGTTTTGCTGAGTCAGTCATTGCCAGGACATCTCCACCGCCAGCTCCCCAAACACCTGAATTCTCCAGACATAAGCAAGATCAACAAGGGCACAAAAGTCCCTAGGGGAATCCCTTCTCAGCCCCTTAGGGAGCCTGATAGGTTCTGAGGCTTCTTGTTTTCCTAGCAAGATCCGGACTCGGAATCCCCTCTCAGATTCTGAACCAGCGGACTTCACTTACCCACCTTCCCAACCAAATGTTTCTGCCAGCTTGCCTCAGGGCAGAGTAAACCTGTGTCGCTTTGGCTTTTGATTAGTTTTGTTGGTCCTAAATAGTCCTCTCAAGAGACAAACAGAAAACAAAATGCGATATGGAAGGGACACATCAAAAATCTGACCAGTCCCACAAATGCTTGATGGCATTTCCTGCGGTGTAGGCAGCAACGCTCTGTGAACACTGTCTGTCTCTCCAGTAATTATTCTCACCCCTCCCTATTGCAGAGCTTCCTTGTTCCAGGTTTGTTCCTTGATCACATGCAATCCATCACGGTCATGTCTAGCCCTCTTGCCAGAGAATGGTGTAACAACTAAGCTAATCACCACGTAGCATTCCCTGTTGGCAAGAATGTGTTCAGAAATGGTCAAGAAACAGCTTTCAAGCCATGAGCTATGGAGGGTACTTTCTAGAGGCTGTTGGTAAAGTCATAAGGGAAACCTCAGGAAGACATGGTCTCTTACTCCTGTTGGCAAGAATGATGAAGTGTCGCTATCAACAGGCATCCCATGGTAGCGAGGGCAGCTGGCCTCAGGGCACAGCTGAATCTTTGGTAGGGGAGAGTGGTGATGAAAAAGAAATCAGTCCTTTATGACCCTGTAGAGGGACTAGCTTGACTTTTTTCCCCTTTGAAAGCTCAAGTTATAACATGGGTCTTCCAAGTGCTATGAGAGGTGGGGTATCTTATAGATTGTTAATGCTTTCCAGCCTATTCTTGGAGGTCGAGGGCATGGTTAGAAACAGTGACAGATGCGCTACAAATCAGCTCTGAACTGACAAATGGAAGGGAGGGGCTCCGAATCACACAACAAAAATTTTCTCTCCCCAGGCAAAACTCTTTTATAAATTCCTGCCTAGAATATTCCTGAACAGTCTCCTAGGAAATTACAAAAGGATATTCCTGTAAGAGGAAGCCAGTCAAAAAAACTTTCCTAGTGCCAAACTTCAGTGTATTCACAAAACTAAACCTTATCTAGGTTCAGATAGACCATGTTACAGGTTTTTTTTTTTTCCACTTTCTGTTTTCACAAAAACGGTGATAGTCGATTATTTTCTTTTCTTGTTTGGAATTCCTAGCATAATACCAAAGACTGGAATACTTCTTCCTACCCATCTTGTTTAAAATTTTCAAAGAAAACGCATTCCTCACCCTTCTAATTTTCAGAATAATGAGTTATTCTGGACCCATTCCAGTGCATCCAGATTTCTTGAGGAGTAAAACCACTCACAGTAGACCAGGCTCTCAAGAAAGCAACCAAATATATTGTAACAAAACCTTTGTGGTTTTCCTATAAAAACCCCATTACCACATCCGAGGCTAATGTTTACTCCTTCGCTGGTGAAACCAGTGCTAACCACTTCTGGTCCATCCTTGTCTTCCCCTTGAGTTGCAGACTTTGCCTTTCCTCCCACATCGACTGACGCTGCTCCCCACTTGACATCAGCCCATGCACGTGGCCATGTCTGCAGTACTGCTGATTCTGTCATGAATGGACACTGTGCAGCAGGGTATAGCTTCTATTTTAGTTCAGTGGATATGTTGTGGTCCTTTCTGGGTGCAAGACCCCATGCTAGATGCTCAGGCTCCAGAGTGAATAAGACATAGTCTTTGTCCTCACAGTCTAGCAGGGAAAACATTTAAATACAGAACTTGAATACGTGTCATGTATGCAGGGCAGAAGAGTACACAGTGTGCTATGCGAGCACAGAAGGACAATCAACCCAGCTGGGGTACAGTTTTGGTACACCTTCACAAAGGATCTGATGTTAAATAATAAATTCAAGTTGGTCAGGAAAAATGAGTGAAGTGTACTGTTCTTATTTCTAGGCATGCAGGGACTACCTCAGATGCTATTACAGGTTGAGCATCCCTAATCCAAAAATCTTAAATTCAAAATGCTCCAAAATCTGAAAGTTTTTGAGTGCCAACATGATGCCACAAGTGGAAAATTCCACACGTAACCTCATGTGATGGATCGTAGTCAAAACGCAGGTGCACAGCACACAGTTTATTCAGCTTGCCGTTGTTTGTTGTTGCTGCTGCTTCACAGCCGATGCGGGTATTGCCGTGATGCTACTGTGCTGCTTGGTTACCCTGAACACATTATTTTTTCACTGTATTAATGGTATGTTGGATTTTTTTTACTGTTAAGTACTGGTGTGTGAATAAGTATATGAAAATGATTGCTTATCGGTAGCATATAAATTCAGAGTCAAGAATGATGGTGATGCCCAACAACTGCAGATTGTCCACATGGGTGGCTGGGATAGGGACACCTTTGCTTTGTGATGATGGGTCAATGTACACAAACTTTGTTTCATGCACAAAATTACTAAAATATTGCATAAAATTACCTTTAGGCTATGTGTACAAGGTATATATGAAACATGAGTGAATTTCATGTTTTGACTTGGATCCCACTCCCAAGATAGCTCAT
Organism: Lepilemur ruficaudatus; assembly: GCA_963574885.1. NCBI lineage: Eukaryota > Metazoa > Chordata > Mammalia > Primates > Lepilemuridae > Lepilemur > Lepilemur ruficaudatus. The sequence goes on from CAUYRT010045299.1 coordinate 32,621, forward strand.
TAGCTATATGCAATTATTCCAAAATCCAAAATAATCCAAAATCTGAAACACTTTTGGTCCCAAGCATTTTGGATAAGGCATACTTGACCTGTAGTGAGTAAAAATACACCCCAGAACTTAATGGTTTGACATAATTCATTTTTTTAAATAATGAATATGCAAACTGAGCAGGGCTGAGCAGGTGTGGTTTATCTATGCTCCATATGGTGTCAGCTGAGAAACTCAACTGAGGGCTGGAGGATCTGCTTCCAAGATGGTTCACCCACAGGGCTGACAACTTAGTGCTGACTACTGGCTAGGAGCTTAGCTAAGGCTATACACTGAGGGCCTCAGTTCTTTACTGTGGACCTCTCCACGGGCTGCTTGGGCTTCTTCACAGAATGGTAGCTGGGTTCCAGGAGTGTGCCCCCCAGGAGAACAAAGCAAAAAAGCAGGGCATTTTGGAAGTCATATAACATTACTTCCACTCTTCTTTATTGACCAAAGCAGGCACAAAATCCTGCCCAGTTTCAAGGGAAGGGGATATAAATTCCATCAAAAGATGAAAAAATTGTCAAACTCACATAATAAGAGGGACATGTGAATGGGAGATATTATTGTAGCCTCTTTTTTAAAAAAAAAAAAATACAATTTTTCTCATGGTCCCTGTCCTAGGTTTCATTTCTCAAAGAGCTCTTCTCTGGATTGCTTGTAGCCATGCTCCTCCCCATAGGGGGAGCAGTGTGCTGGGCCGAGGATCTTTGTCACCAAGAGCATGTGGTCTCTCTACTTCCATTTCTAGAGCATACTCTTAGTACTCAGCACTCTGGAATTCTCTGTCCAAAAGTCCTGTACTTACATCCAGAGACAGTGTAGGGCTTTCCTCTGGGTCTGTCCTATTGTGGATGGGATGGTAGCATAGTATGTGCATCCCTACGCCGCAGATGTGGACAAAGTGGTGGGAGTGTTGGATGTAGCTTGAATGAGTGTAAACAAGAGTGTGGGGCAGAAAGGGGATGAGACAAGAAGGAGAATGTTGTATGAAAATTTGTGTAGAACAAAAAGAGATACAGATACAAGAAGGAGGTAGGCCATGGTCTGTAAGCCTGAAACCAGGAACTGGTTTTCTCTGCATCATGATGTTCCAGGGTGGAATGTCACAGAATCTGAGGGTTATCAACAGCCTACACCCACCCATATACCTACTATGTAGACTTTATTACTAACATTTTACTATTATGGCTTTATTATATATCTATATATCTCTCTATCCATCATTGATCATCTTATTTAATCAAAAGCAAGAAAAAACGTAGATATCAGTACACTTGGCCCTAATTCCTTCCCTCAGTTACCATGCTAATTAACTAAAGTTATTAACCGAAGTTCAATATTTGTTTAAAATGTTTTTAATATGAAATGTAAATACAATAAAATGCATAAATCTGTAAGTAAATTTACTAAGTTTCATTAATAGATCTGTATAAAACAAACGTCTGTCAATATACAGAACATTACTGTCACTCCTAAAAATTCCATCATGTCTGTTCAAACTCAATCCCCTTCCAAATTCCACAGAAGCAATCAGTGTTCTGATTTTTTTCCCACTGCAGAACGATTTTTCTTATTTTAGTGTTTCATTCAAATGGAATCATACAGCACGCACTTTTCTAAATAAGGCTGCTTTTCGTTCAGCATAATGTTTTGAGATTCATCCATGCTGTTACATATATCAGTAATTCAGTCCTTTTCTTGTGGAATAGCGCTTCATTGCATGAATATACAACAGTTTATTCATTTTTTATTAATGAGCATTTAGATTATTTTACATATGAGACTATTATGAACATAGTCATTTTAAACATTTTACGACGTTTTTGGTGAATTTATGCTTTTGCATATCTTGAATGAATAAATAGGAATGGAATTGCTGGTTCATAGCATAGGTATGTGTGCTTAGTTTTATTATAAAAGGAACTGCCATGATTTTTTCCAACGTGTTTGAAATATTTCATAATCTCATCAACAATGTGAACATTTCAGTTTAATAACCTGCCAAAGTTTGAAGTTATCAATCTTTTTCTTATTTTTCTTTGGGTTGTTTCTTTTTATTGTTGAATTGTTGGAGTACTTGATGTATCCTGGGGACGAACCCTTAGTCAGACACATGTTCCACAAATATTTTTACAAGTCTATAGCTTGCTTATTTATTTTCTTGATGGCATCCTTTGATGAACTGAAGTTTTTTAAGTTTGATGTGGTTTGAATCATCATTTATTTTTTCTTTACATTATATTGTTTTGTGTGACCTAAGAAATCTCCACCTACTCAAAGTCATGAATACATTCTCTTATGTTTTTGTATAAAAGTTCATGGATTTAGCCTTTACATTGTTGTCTATGATCTATATCAAATTATTTTTTGTGTATGATATGAGATAGGGGTCAAGGTTAATTTTTTCCCATATCAAAGTTGAGTTATTCCAGCATAATTTAATGAAAGGATCTCCTTTCCTATTCAATTGCTTTTGCACTTTTGTAAAAAGTCAAATGACCATAAATGGTGATTTTTTTCTGAACTTATTCTGTTCTACTGATCTATTTTTTTGATCTATACCAATAACACATATTTTAATTACTAAATCTTTGGCCTTTTCCAAGATTGCTTTGGATACTCCAAGTCCTTTGCATTTCAATAAAATTTTTAGAATCAGATAGTCAATTTCTTTTAAAAAAAAAAAGCCTGCTGATATTTTGATTGGAATTGCAATAAATCTAAAGATAAGTTTGGGAAAGATTGATATTTTGATAATTTGAATCTTTCAGCTCATGAACTTGGTATGCCTTACCATTTATTTAGTTCTTTATTACACATTTTCTTTGTAGTTTTCAATGTAGATGTCTTGCACATACTTTCTTCAAATTATTTATATGAATTTTAAGATCTTTTACATTATGGTAAATAATTTTTGAAATTCTTGCTTGTTGCTAGTATATTAAAAATAAAATTGATTTTTAAAGCAGTAACTTTGTATTCTGCTACTTTACTAAATTTACTTACTAGTCCCAGTAGTTTATAGATTCATTTTGATTTTCTATGTAAATATCACATCTCAAGGAACTCAAACCCAAAGATGGCCAAAGAAAACAAAAAACAAAGGCCAGAACAGAACTAAATGAAATGGAAAACAACAAAAAAATACAAAAAGTCAATGAAACAAAAAGTTGATTCTTTGAAAAGATAAATAAAATTGATAGACTTCCTGCTAGATTAACCACAAATAGAAGAGAAAGGATCCAAATAAGTCTAATCAAAAATGAAAAAGAAGATATTACAACTGATAATACAGAAATACAAAGCATCATTTGTGAATGCTATGAAAATCTCTATGCACATAAACTATAAAATGTAGAGGAAGTGGACAAATTTATGGAAAAATTGTGTCATCTTTAGTTACAGTTCCTTTTCCTTCTTTCTTTCTGACGTTTTGCCATGCCCTTTTCCCCCTTGCTGTCTTATACTAGCTAGGATCTCCAACACAATGTTAAATGAAAGTGGCAATAGTGGGCATCCTTATCTTATTCTCAGTCTTAAGGGAAAGCATTTCAGTATTTTACCATGAGGTACATTAGCTATATGTTTTTCGCTAACACACTCTTTCCAAATGAGAAAGTTTCCTTTTACTCCTACTGTACTGAGATCTTTTATAATGAATGCATTTTGGATTTGGTCAAATGATTTTTTCTGTATCTATTGAAAAGATAATATGTTTTTTCCTCACATTAACTAATTTTTGAATGCTAAACCAACCATAAATGCCTGGGATAAACCATACTTGTTCACAGTGTGTTATTATTTTTATATATTGCCAAAGTTAATGTGCTTGTATTTTGTTAAGTATTTTTCCTAAATGTTCTTGAGGGATGTTTTTTGTAATACCTTTGCAAGTTTGGTATTAGGATTCTCTGGCATTATAAAATAATTTGGGAAATTTTTGCTCTTGTATTTTTTTAATTATGTAAAATTGTATTTTATAACTATCTCTATCTATTGACCTATTGGTCTATCTGTGAGAAAGAGAGAGAGAGAGAGAGAGAGAGAGAGAGAGAGAGAGAGATTTTAAGGAATTGGCTCACATGATTATAGAGGCTATCAAGTCCAAAATCTGTAGTATAGGCTGGCCAGCAGGCTGGAGACTCAGGGAAGAGCCATTGTTGCGATGTTGTAGTTCAAGGTTGAAGACCAGATGCTTCTCTGAGGAATTTCTCTCAGCATTCCTATCCGATTCCCTTCCTCCACTTCATCATGCTCCAACAATTGGAGAGTTTCTGACTTAGTGAAGGCATCATGTATTTATTTATTTATTTTGAAACAGAGTCTTGCTCTGTTGCCTGAGCTAGAGTAAGTACTGTGGCATCAGCCTAGCTCACAGCAACCTCAAACTCCTGGGCTCAAGCAATCCTTCTTCCTCAGTCTCCCGGAAGCTGGGACTACGGGCATGTGCCACCATGCCCGGCTAATTTTATATATATATATATATATATATATATATATATTTAGTTGACTAATTAATTTCTATATTTAGTAGAGATAGGGTCTTGCTTTTGCTCAGGCTGGTTTCGAACTCCTGACCTTGAGCGATCCTCCTGCCTCAGCCTCCCAGAGTGCTAGGATTACCGGCGTGAGCCACCGCGCCGGGTGGCATCATGTATTTAGAGGCATCTCAGCTTTTCTGTCCAGCCTTTAGCCTTCAGCAAGTCACTATCTTGCATTCATGGTAGTCTCTGTGCACCTCAGGTTGTGTATGAGGCTCTCTTTCAGCCTGTTTTCTCTGCTGTTTCCTTTAGGGGGTTGCTGCCCTGCTCTCAGGTTGGATCCCGTGTGCCTTAAGGGGAGGGGGGAATCTCTGTTTCTCTGCCTTACCTCAAGCCTTTGGAGAGTTTTGCTTTGTACTCATTGAGGGCCCCATGCACCTGCGAGGGCTGTTTCTCAGCTCTGTGGTCCTCCCTGTAGTCATCAGCGGGAGGCTGTCTGGCACTTGGAGAAGGCATGATGCACCTTAGGTTTATTTTCACTGTCTGGCTCTATCCTAGCATTTGGCACACTAACCCCATGTGCTTGATGAGGTGATGTGAGAGTTAGCAGCTTTTGCAGACTTGTTCTGTGACTGATTTTTTTTGTCTTTTTTTTTTTTTTTTGGTCAATAACTGAGACAGATGTATTAAAATCTTCAATTATAATTGTGGCCTCTTTATTTGTGTAAACTTTTGTTACATATATTTTGAAGTTCAACATACAAATTTAAGATCATTGTTATTATTTACTTTCAATCTTTCTGTAGTTTTATAGTTAAGGTTTGCCCCCTTAATAATTGTTGTTGCTGCTTTCTTAATACATGTTGACAATATTTTTCATTGAGTTGACATCTGAATCCAATTATATTTAATGTAACTACTGATAAGTTGGATTTAAGTCTTTCATGTTGGTATTTGTTTTCTCTTCTACCCATTTATTCTTTGTTTCTTTAGCCCTTCCTTTTAACTTTCTTTTAGTTTGTCAGTATTATGTATGAATCCATTTTTCTCCTTTAGTGACTTTTAAATATTTATTCTTTTATAATTATACTAGTGATTGCACAAAAGATTACAAGATGTGCTCTTGTTTTATTATATTTCCTTTCAATGAACATTTTTTATTATATCCAGGATAATGTAATTACAATAGTTTAAATCACTTAATCCCTTATATTCTGTGTGCTTTCTCATGTATTTTGCTCCTACTTGTATCATAAACTCACCTAAACAGTTAAGAGTTACTTATACTGACTTCCACATATACCCTTTATGACACTCTTCATTCCTTTCAATTCTGCCTGAAATTGCTACTTCGCTTTACTTGTGTGTTTTGTTCCAGCTAAAATAATAAACTGTTAGTAATTATTTGGAAGTTCTCATCTAAATTTTTATAATGAGGTATAATTTACATATAGGAAAGTTCACACATTTCAGTTCACACAAAATATAGTCTTCTTTCACTTAGCATAACAAATTTAATGTCAATCCATGCTGTTGCAAGTATCAATAGTTCATTCACTGTTATTGCAATATAGTGGTTCATTGCCCGGATGTCTCAGTTTGTTTATCTATACCAGATGAAGCACATTTGATATGTTGCCAGTTGCTGGTGATTATGAACAAAGCTCTCTGTACACATTCTCCTTGGGTGATCATGAGTTTTAATTTTTCTTGAATAGATATTTAGGAATGAAATGGATGGGTCATATGGTGTGTATGATGTTTACCTTTGTAAGAAATTGAAACTATTTTCCACAGTGGCTAAGCCATTTTATATTTCCACTAGCAATAAACTAGAGTTACAGTCATTACAAAACTTCACCAACACTTCGTGTAGTCAGTTAAAAATATATTAGGTAGCCATTGTAGCAAGTGTGTAGCATTTTGTAGCTTTAATTTGTATTTCTCTAGTGATGTATGATGCTAAGCAACATTTTATGTGCCTATTTATAGTATATACATTCTTGAAGAATGAAAATAACCATCCTGTGGTCATGCAGTAAGTTGAGGAATGTTCTCTCATCTTCTATTTTCCTGAAGAGTTTGTGTAAGAATTAGTATTTCTTTCTTAAAAGTTTGGTAGAATTCACGATCTTGGCCTGGGATATTCTTTGTGTGTGTGTGTCCGTGTGTGTGTGTGTGTGTGTGTGTGTAAGGAGGATTTTGTTAATTACAACTTAATTTATTTGATATTTAATAATATAATAAATTAAATATGGAATAAACATAGGACTGTTAGGGTAACTATTTTTTCTTTGGTGACTTAAATAGGAATTTGTCCTTTTTATATTGTGTGTGGGATTTTTATATATATCAAGTAATTTGTACCATTATCTTTTTACCCTTTTAATCTAGATGTTTTCTAGTGATGTCTCTCTTTTATTATTGACACTGGCAACTTCTATCTTTTGTTCTTGTTTAATCTGGCTAGAGATCTTTGAATTTCATTTATTTTATTGTTATTCTTCATTGCTTTGCTTTTGTAAAAAATAATTTTGTAGAGCAGCTGCACATTCATAGAAAAATTGGAAGGAAGGTACAGAGATTTCCAATATACCTCCTGCCCACACACAAGTATAGTCTCCCCCATTATCAAAAGCTTTCACCGGAGTGCTATATTTGTTACAGTTGTTGAACCTACATTGGTACATCACAGTCACCTACAGTCCATAGTTTACATTAAGGTTCACTCTTGGTGTTGTACATTCTATGGGTTTGCACAAATGTATATTGACATATATTCACCATTATGATATCAAACAGAGTGGTTTCACTGCCCTAAAAATTCTTTGTACTACAACTATTTATCCTTCGCTCCCTGTCTTACTTCCGGTAACCACTGATCTGTTTACTGTCTCCAAAGATTTGCCTTTCCAAAACGTAATATATTTGGAATCATACAGTATGTAGCATTTTCATATTGGCTTCCTTCACTTAGTATAATGATATGCGTTTAAGGTTCCTGCATGTCTTTTCATAGCTTGATAGCCAAGCTGTGAAGAACTGACATCTTGACAATATCAAGTCTTTCTATCCATGAACATAGAATATCTCTCCATTTATTTAGTTTTTCTTTGATTCTGTTCATCGGAGTTTTGTAGTTTTCCTCATATAGATCTTGTTCATATTTTGCTAGATTTATACCTAACGGGTTTTTTTTTTTGGTGTTAATGTAAGTAGTATTTTTAGTTATTTTAGTAGTGCTTTTAGTTTTTTTTTTCTTTTTTTTTCTTTACTGAAGTATATGCTTTTAGTTTTAATTTCCACTTTTTTATTGATGGTATATAGAAAAGCAGCTAACTTTTGTATATTAACCTTATATTCTGCAACCCAGATATAATTTCTTATTAGTTCCATGACTTCTTGTCAATTATTTCTGATTTTCCACATAGATGATCATATCATCTATGAACAAAGATAGTTTTATTTCATCCTTCCCAATCTGTATACTTTTTATTTAGTTTTTTCATCTGATTGCATCAGCTAGAATTTCCAGTACAATGCTCTAAAGAAGTGGTGAGAGGGGACATTATTGCCTTGTAACTAAGCTTAGTGGGAAAGTTTTGAGTTTCTCACCGGTAAGTATAATATCAGATGTAGGTCTGTTGCAGCTATTTCTAATTAAGTTGAGGAAGCTCCCCTTCTATGCCTACCTTGTTAGGAGTGTTTATTTTCTTTTAATCATGAATGAGTATTAGGTTCTGTCAAATGCTTTTTCTATATAAATTGATATGATCATGTGATTTTTCTTTTTAGTCCGTTGATGTGATGGATTCCATAAATTGATTTTTATATGTTGAGTCAGCTTTGCCTACCTGGGATAAATCCCACTTGGTCATGATGTATATATTTTTAATATATATTGTTGATTTGCTAATATGTTGTTGAGTATTTTTGCATCTGTGCTTACGAGAGATATTCTGTATTTTTTTTTCTTTATAATGTGTTTGTCTAGTTTTGGAATTGGGGTAATGCTGGCCTCATAGAATGAGTTACAAAGTAGTCCCTCTACTTTTATACTCTGAAAGAGATTGTAGAGGATTGGTATAATATCTTCCTAAAATGTTTTGTGTAAGTCACTAATGAACTAAGCTGGGCCTAGTGCTTTCTGTTTTGGAATTATTGATTCAATTTCTTTAATAAGCCTACCTATATTGTCTATTTTTTTCTTGTTACTTTTGGCAGGCATTTCTTTAAAGGAATTGGCCCATTTCATCTAGGTTATCAAATATGTGGGCATAGAGTTGTTCATGGTATTCCTTTATTATCCTTTTAATGCCCATGAGGTCTGTAGTGATGTCTCCTCTTTAATTTCTAATATTTTTTTGATGATTTTTACCCTCTCTCTTTTTTTTCTTAATTAACCTACTTAAAGGGGTATCAATTTTTTTGGTCTTTTTAAAGATCCATTTTTAATTTCTTTTTGTTGATTTTTCTCTTTTGATTTCCTGATTTGAATTTTATCAAATTCTGTTTTAATTCATATTGTTTATATTATTCTGTGTACTTTGGATTTAATTTGCTCTTTTCTCTCTTGTTTCCTGAAGTGGAAATTTAGATCATTAATTTTAGATAATTCTTTTTTTCTAATAAATGAATTCAATATTATAAATTTACTCCCATGCACTGCTTTTGCTGCATCCCACAAATTTGACTAAGTTGTGTTTTCATTTTCATTTAGCTCAAAATATTTCACAATTTCTTTTTGATTTCTTCTTTGATCCATGTGTTATTTAGAAGTATATTGTTTAAACTCCACATATTTGGGATTTTTTGTGTCTTTTTTTTACTAATTTCTAGTTTAAGTCTATTGTAGTGTAAAAGTAAACATTTTATTATTTCTATTTTTTAAACTTTGTTAAGGTGTGTTTATGGCCCAGTATGTGGTCTCTCTTGGTGAATGTTCTAAGTAAGCTAAAGAACATTATGTATTCTGCTGTTGTTAAATGAACATGTCAATTATATCCAGTTGATTGTTGGGGTTGTTGAGTTCAACTGTCTTTATTGATTTTCTACCTCCTAGATCTGTGCAATTCTGAGACAGGGTATTGAAGTCTCCAAGTATGATAGTGTATTCATCCATTTCTACTTGAGTTCTATCAGTTTTTACTAGGCATAGTTTGACACTCTTTTGTCAGGCACATACATGTTAAGAATTACTATGTCTTCCTGGAAAATTGAACTCTTTATCAATATGTATTGCCCTCTTTATCCCTGGTGACTTCCCTTGCTTTGACGTCCACTCTGTCTAAAATTAACATAGCTACTTCTGTTTTCTTTTAGTGTTAACATGGTATATCTTCCTACATCCATTTACTTTTAATCTAAATGTGTTTTTATACTTAAAGTGTATTTTTGTAGACAACATATAATTGGATCTTGTTTTGTAATCCACTCTGACAATTTCAGTCTTTTAATTGGTGCATTTAAACCATTGATGTTATTAATATAGTCAGATTAATACACACCACATTTCTTACTGTTTTCTCATTGTTGCCTTTATTCTTTGTTCCTATTTTTGGCTTTCACTCTTTTTCTGCCTTTTGTGGTTTTAATTGTTTTAATTGACCATTTTATATAATTCCATTTTCTCTCCTTTCTTAGCATATCAGTCATACTTTCTTTTAACTTTTTTTTTAAGTCGTTGCCCCCCTAGAGTTTGCAATGTGGGCTTACAATTAATCCAAGTCCTCTTTCAAATAATGCTATACTACTTTACAGGTAATGTGAATACTCTTATTCTTAATTTTTTTGATACCTGCACATGACTGTATTTTTTTATTTGAGAAAATAAAAAAGCATGTTTAGCTTGAGAACTTATGTCTTCTTTTAATTCTGTAAAAGTTTGAGTTATTGTGGGTTTTTTTATTTCTCCATTCTCTTTATTTAAAAAATATATTTTATTTTTTCTAATTTTTAAAAATCATTTTAGTAACTGTTTTTTTTTTTTGATTCTTGTTCTTGTTCAATTTCTGCCTATTTTTGTTTTATAGTTTATTGTTAATTTTCATGGAAATTATTCCTCTCTCCCTTTGATGTTCCTACGCAAATTTATTTTATATTTTGTTCTCAGGGTATCTTGTAAAATTAATTTTATTTGAAGAGAAGAACTTTGCAATCTGTTCATATTTTGTGGCTGCCTTCCTTATCACAAGATTTATTTGTGCATTTTAAATTTTAGCTTCAGACAATTTTGAAAGTTTAATGTCTTCATGTTCCCTTTGATATGTTTCCTTCTTATTCTGTAAAGTTTGCCAAAGCCACCTCTTAGCTCTTATGAACCCGTAGGCCAGCCATACATCTGCTAATTGCATTTTGGCACTCTTTCTCTGTAGCAGGAGAATGACAGGTCCTATCACTGAACCATTAGGTAGTTTGGTTCTATTCCTGGCCTTTGTCTGTGTTCCCCTGCACCACTATCATCATAGTCTCCTATAAGCATAAGCCCTAGGTAGAATAGGCAACAGCTTTTTTGGGGGCTTTGAGTCATGTTTCAAGATTTACTCTCCAGCCCTTGACTCCAAGCATGGATCCCAGCTTTAATCTATCAGTTTGCATGGAGCACTTTTGCCCCATGTCTCCCCATGAGAACTGAAGTACCGATTACCCATGCTAGGGTTCGGATCCTGATTCAGAAGGCTCATGGCTTCAGCTGTGCTCACTGTTTTGCACTGAAATTCTATTTCAGTCCATGGTGATGTTTATGTTTTTGAGCCCAACTATGTCTTTTTGGATTTCTCTTTTTATATTTAATTTATCACTGCTATGTGTTTAAAGCTGACAATGTGTACTAAACATAAACTTAATATGTCATCTTTGCCAGAACTCTTCTTCTCATTTTATAAATGGAGAATTGAGGCTCAGAAAGGGGAAGGATTGTGTCCAAGGCCTTAGAGAGACCTTGTACCAGAGCCTGAGAGATATTCAGGTCTTCTAACTCCAAGCTCTGGGACTTTTCACTGTCTCTGTATGCTCAGAAACTGACTTTAGGGGAAGATCTCAGCATTGAGCTGCTTCCTGCCTTCTTGTAGGAATGAACTAGGAGACATAGGCAGCTGCTGAGGGATTCACGTGATGTTTCCTGATAAGCAGAGAAGATGTTTAACAGATTTCATCACTGCCAAGTTCATGCCTGACTCCAAAACCTTTCTTTCAGCAAGCTGTCATGAGTCTGAGTAAAGTGCCTCACCCTATAGTGTGCTGTGCCACATGCAGCCAGGGACCTTTGTGTTCACCAGAACAACCAAAGCTCTAGAAATAGTATTTTCCCTTTGGAGGCAACATAGCTCCCTTATAAAGAAAAGATAAGGAAGAAAATTGATTTTCAATTTGAAATAAGCAAACATTTCATTGTATGTTGTACAAATAAATCTAATACAAATGTCAACTGGAAAATGTCACTCAGCTTAAGGAAAAATTTTCCATGTGGTTTGTGGATATGTAGGAAAACAATTCTTTAAGAGCTGGTTGCTGGGAAATGTCACCTGAACAGAGACCCATTCCTCATCCCATTGCATAGCTATGCAATTAATGGCTATCAGACTCACTCAGCTATGTTATTACTTAAAAGTCTGTAAAGATAAAATTATCAAGCAAATTGTTGGCTAAAACAAATCAAGATATTTTAATTAGAATGTAAAGGACAATATTCTTTTTCCTTGTGAATACTTGAGAAAAAAACTAGCTCAAAAGTGCTCTTGGCCTCTCTAGTCATAGCAAATACATTGCAGTCTGAAAATGATGTTAGATTTTCTTCATGTCCCAGCCTGACTGCTTGAGTGGACTGGGACCTCTTTTACTTCTGCATCTGTGTGGCTTGTACCATGTCCCTAATCTCCATAATTCAGAGTTCCAAACAATACCCTATATACTCAGAAAACTACCTTTGCAAGATGTGCATTGGAAGATGATTTGCTAATGCCTGTGCATTGTACTCTCTGCATCTCTCACCACCCAGTAGTGGTATAAGTAGGTATTCGGGCAACTGAATGCCGGAAGGAAGGTGGCTGAAGATAAATCTTCTGAAAGTTGTCATTACAGAACATAGCTACAGGAAGGGGGTATTTCCTCTCTTATGTTCTAAGATTAACACTTGTAGCAGTTGACCGATGCCAATAGGCCAAGCACAAGGTGTTTAAAGGATCAAGTCAGTGTTTGTGTAATACTTTGAAGATAAAGGTGAAGGTAATGAGCAAATTTCTATTATTGCAAATGATCTAATAATTACTGTAATAATTACCTTTATCCAACCAGATACCAGAAATAGAGATAGTCTAGTACACTGAATTTCACAGAATATAATATGTTGTTCAGCTGTAGTAGGGCTGTGTGTGACAATGCAGATCAGCAAAGCCACTGTGCTCACTTTCCACGTCTCAAACTGAGCTACCTCGCAATCAGGCCACACAGCACAGCAAATGCACTAGAGGCTAGAGGTGGCTGGAGGGAAGCCAGGGAAGGGAATAGGCAGGTAGGCCCCCAGTTTTTCTGTCTCTGCCATGTCAAACAGTAAGTGAGTACCTTCAATGAACCAGCTAATATCTTTGTGTTGAACTGACAGATTGTTTTGACATCATTAGACACAGCCAAACAAAGAATGAAAACAAATTGGTAGCCACATTTCACAGTTCCTGATTATAGGCACAATGCAATCAAACACACCTGCAAGAAATTCTGACATGCAGGCTTTGATCCTAGCTTTGTTCAAGGTCCCCACCAAACTCCCTGCTCCTTCATGAAGTTTTTTTCCTGCTAAAATAACTGTAGGGCGTGTTTTGGTAATATTCAGATCAGAGTAAGACTCACCTGTTACTCTTAAAAACAAGTGCTCAGCTACACAATTAGGTCGAGGTGCTCTGTCACAATTAGGTAGAGAGTGGTTCCTAGGCATAGAACATACCAGAATTTAGAGACTAGACCTGCATATGGGAATATGTGATCAAATAAACAGGAGGTTTGATGTTCCAAATTTAACCTAGATTCCAAATCCAAGAGCTCAAAAACCTTGAAGTTTAAAGGTTAAAGACAGTTTTTTTAGCAGGCACAGAGGTTCTGACTCACAAAATGGTGAATAAATTTAAAAAATTTGATGTTATAGAGGTGATCCAAAAGAGATTTGAATCAATTAAGAGACAATAAGTCCATTATATGTTAGGAAGGAAGCTGCTATGTTCAAGTGTCTAGTCTTAATCCACTTCTCCACCAAAGGACCTATTGGAGTCCCACTTAGAGAAAGAATCCAAGGCTGGAAGGATGGTGACCTTGGTGGTGTCTGTTCTTTGATGTGGCACGAACATTCGGGTTGGCAAGCATGAGCCCTCTCTGAGACACAAGAGACTTCCTGCCCTTCCTCTCCACTTTCAACCTGTCTGGAGTACACTTTCTGGAACACAGCCATGGGCCTTGCTTCAGTGACCTTTCCAACCACGTTAAGAGGGTCATCACTGAATGGTCAAATACATGATCAGTGAGCTCTCACAACTAAGTGACTGAAAGTGTCATGTGGATAAGAGGAGAGGGGAAATAGTGACAGTTTTTCTAAAGCACTAGCATTTTGGTCAGGAGGCCTGAAATAAAATCTCACCTGTCTCACCTAGAGCAAGTTATAGGGGGCTTCCTAAGGAGTCAAATAGATGCAGTAAGACCTTTTTTCCTTGATTTATAGAGTTAGCATAAAGGTAGAATGAGATCATCTTTTAATGTACTGATTTTGGTTTTGGTGCATTATTTAAAAATCCCTTTCTAGGCCTGAATGATAAACATAATTTTCTATTTTTGTTATTGTGTCAAAAAGATTGTTTTTTATATTTGAGTTTATTTTTGGCACTGTTTAAACAAGGTCATTATTTTTCTGCTACATGAATAACTTACTGTCTTAACATCTTTCATCTAGTAGACTGTCTTCCTTAGTGATTACTAATGCAATTTTTTTGTTATAAAGCAAGTGTCCATAAACATGCAAGTTTGTTTGTGGGCTCTCCACTTTGTTCATTTGTTAATTGCCTATGTAAGTACATCCTTTAATAATTACCATGGCTTTAAAGTAAGTCTTGGATTCCGGTAGAAGTTACTTTTATTCTTTCTCTTCCTCCTCTTGTCCCTCTTTCATTGACTCTTTCCTTCTCTAAAGATTCTTGGCACTTCCTAGATCTTTATGATCCTGTATGCATTTTAGAATTGATTGGAAAGATCCTATTTCATAAAAATCTCGGAGTTTTTATATGAACTTGCCACAGACTAATTTGGGGGAGAATTGATATTTTTACAAAATTTTCTTAGATTTATGAAATAAAATGTATATCTTTTCCTTATTTTATTCCTTTTTTTTTTTTGTAGAGATGGGGTCTCATTCTTACTCAGGCTGGTCTCAAACTCCTGACCTGAAGCAATCCTCCCACCTCATTCCCAGAGTGCTAGGATTACAGGCATGAGCCACTGTGCATGGCCTTCTTGTTTGATTCTTATAAATTTTAAAATATGAATTAGATGTTTTTTTAAAGCTTGATAAAACTCTTGCCGTGCTGGCTTGGTTTAGATTTTAAGATTGCATGTCTTTGACTACCTATATAATCTCTTTAATTATAGCACATAAATTTAGGATTTAATGTATTTTTGAGCCTATTTATATTTTATTATGTTTTCTAAATTATTTGCACAAAATTATTCTTAATATTCTTTCACAATATAATTTCTTATTCTACTTATAGTTATGGAACAATTTACATTCCTCTTATTACTTGCGTATGTCTGCTTTCTTTTATATTTTTTTCCCGGAGTAACCTTGCCAGAACTCATTTTCTTCCTTCCTTCCTTCCTTCCTTCCTTCCTTCCTTCCTTCCTTCCTTCCTTCCTTCCTTCCTTCCCTCCCTCTTTCCAATATTTCAGTTATCTTTTAGATTTGTTGATCATCTCTCTAATTCTATTTGTTTTCTTCTATAAAATTCTATCTTACCTCTATTATTGACTTACCAATATTATGTCTAAATTTACTCTTTTTTAACACTTCTTGAGTTAAAAACCTATTTTATTAATTTTCAATCTTTATGTTTTCCAATATATGAATGTAAGACACTAAATTTTTCTTTAAGAACTTCTTACATGATAGATGCCCAATAGAAATAGTCATATTGTTGACTATAATTATAACTATAATGTGTGCATACAGAGATATATGATTTCATTGTAATTTGGTTCAAAATATTTGAATTTCTATTTTTTTTTTTGCAATATTGTGTTTTCAATTTGCCATTTTTTCTTTTCTGTTCTTTTTCCTTTTGTGCTTGTGTTGGATCGGTTATTTTCTGTTTTTCTACTTTTCTCTCTAGTAGGTTGAAAGTTATACATTTACCGTCGGAGGGATGGACATGCTTGAAGCTCTGACTCGGGTGGGGCAAAGGCAATATATGTAACCTAAACATTTGTGCCCCCGTAATATGCTGAAATAAAAGAAGAGAAAGTTATACATTTAATTGCTGTTCATTTAATGGTTACTCTAAATTTTTTTACTACTCATACTTCAGTTAACATAATCCAAAGTTAATCAATATCCTTATCTTTCTTCTGAACATCTTTCTTGTTATTGGTGTTTAATAATTTAATCTACTTTGTATTTAAACTCTCCAAATATATTATTATTGTTGATGTTAACCATTAATGGTAATTTAAATTTACCAAAACATTTAATCTTTTTTTCTCCTCCATTGATTTTTTACCCACCATTTTAAATATGTCATATTGAACCAGGTTATAAAGTTGATTTCTGTTGGAATGTGCAGCATTTCACACTTGTACTTGATATTCCCTTTAAAACCACTTTTATCACACAGAACACGGTTAGCTTGCAAGAAAATATTTGTCTTATTATCTACTGAATTAGTGTCAAACCTCAAAAATTCCAAGTAACTAAGAAAAAGCCCACCAGAGTTATATTCCATTTAGGAAAGAAATATCATTCTGTCGCTTTTTTGTCCCCATGGCCCCGTCTTTTGTTCATGATGTGGCGTCAAATGTCTGCCAGTAGAAGCCCCAGGATTTAACACTATTAGGAAGGATGATGTGTGAGTAGTACACACTCTGAGTAAATACGGTGCTTCTAAATGGTTTGAGGCTTTCTTTCCCTACTGACCTGGCTGCAGACACTGGGTCCTTCACTTTCAGAGTCAGATTTGATTTGTGGTACAAGCTGGGGATAAATCTGAGGATTTTAATATCTTTATATTTAAAACAAACACATCACAGCTGTTTAAAAAACCATTTTGCTTTTGTATTAGGAATCTGTATTTTCCTCCTATGTTAGGCCATTCCTTTCACATACTGTGCCTCAGTGATGCTGCGCCCCTAATCTGAGGAAAAGAGAAATGTTTTTAAGGTTAATTTTTACAGCAATGAGTTCTATTGACACAACTTTACTATTGTGGTCTTATAAGACTATACATCCCCAAATCTAAATAAATATGTTGATGTACAGGACTATTTGTTTAATGCTAGCTGTATACACACAAGCCAACACCAAAAGCACTTTGTTCACTGTAAAATGTTCTAGAAATATTAGTTTTGATGACCTGAGTATATGCAGTCAGATGACAATATATCTATGGGACAAAATATCTAGTTTAAACTTTCAGCTTTTATTTTAAGTTATCATTTGTGTATAATTAGTGAAGTTAACTCATACATACTTTGTCTACTCTTTAAAAAAATGAACCATTGACAATGAATTTAATAAAGATTAGGTGAACAACAGGGGGCTCTTTTACTAACCTTGAGTCATCTTTGGTCCTCCGTTCTTCATCCCTTTGTATCTGACTTCAGAGTGATATGCAACCTCCTTTAGGCCATGAGCTCCCTGGAGACAAGGACTGATTTTATTTATTTCTGTATTTCTTTAAAAATGTTATACAGTGCTTTGTATGCCAACGGAATGCAGTTCACACTGGTGAATGAACGAATGGATCCTGGCATCCTTTGTAACCCTGGTGCTTCGGCTCAGGGTCTGGGGATGAGGAAGGTGAGCGACGGGACTCTTGCTACAAGTGATTCCCAACATTCCAGGGAGCCCCTGACAGGTCCCTGAAGAAACCTCCCTCCCTGTTCTCTGCATTCTTGCCAGGGTTAATGAAGAAAAAGAAAGTCTGGTGGGAAATCTGCATGTTGAATAAATTTATAAACAGATTATATGTAAAAAAAAATATCACTGGTTCTGTGTCTGGGCACTGCATACTCCCACCACCAATTAAATTGAATGAATCTGTAAGTTAAAAAATTGAATCTTCACAATTTCTCAGGTTCTGATTACTTACTCGCCACTATATTTTACATAAGCCACACTCTTTTTCTTGGCCTGCACCTACATTTCCGCACACTTACTGTCTGGACGGACTCCTTAATATTTAAACAAAGGCCTAGATGGGTACACGTGTACATGCAGTACTAGCAGAAGAAAAGCAGGAGCCATTTACACCTGGCACTTGTCCAGGAGACAGACACAGCCATGCCAGTGGCGGGAGGATATGCAGTCTTCTCTGCTAGTGAAAAGGCACTTGGAGAAAGGGAGCACTGCCAAGGCAGACAACCAGATAAGGTGGCGGGACCATTCCCAGTCTTACTTCTGCCATGCACCTCGTAAACTGATAACTTGGGATAAAATTTCCCAACCAGCAACTGGAAAAGAAGTGGGTTTTATAGCAAATCGAATTAGGCTGACAGCTCCCAATAAACAGAACATAGGTCATCTTTGTAACCTGGATAGGAAGTCGCTGTCTGCCTCCTCCCCCATCTTGTCTTTAGCACAGATCTTCTTCTAGTGTGTCAGGAGTTGCCCCAGCCCCATGCATAGAAAATAATAATGATAAAATTAATGGGTAGGTCACATTTATTGGACGCTTACCAGGTTCCAGCAACTGTGTTAAGTGCTTTATGAATATGATGTCATTTAATATTTCCAAGAAGCTCACTATAATTATTTTGATTTCAGATAACAAAGCTAAAGCTCAGAGAGGTTAAGTAATTTTCCTAACACTGCACAGCTAGTAAAGGGCAGAGCCAGGGCCATGCTCAAGCTAAGTTTTATCTGATGATAATGCCCGCTCTTCACAGTCCTCCTTCCACCTTCTCACTCCCAACTTTACCCCAGACCACTCCCCCAGAATGCCCTATACCCTCCTCCACAGACTGTTCACATAGCTCATGGAAAAATTAACAATTAACAATTAATATGCATACTTGCTATCCTGTCTGCCAATAGGAGGACTCCAAACCAGGTAGGCAGCCCTTTTTGTAAGATGCTGCCTGAATGTTTTCATACCGATCAAAGCCTTGGGTATACACAAAAGCTTTCCCCCTGTCCCCAGATTGCTAAGAAGTATTTTAGGAGAATAGGTGGGGAGGATTGGGTAGAAATAATGGGAGACAGGGCTGCAGAGAGAGACTTAACCCCCCTAACTGAGAGTCTAACCCTTCCCGGTCAAGTCACTCATTTCTGTGAGCATCTTCCTAGGTTGTCCTGAGTATGCACTTCAGTGATGAATCCCAGATTGCCAGGAAATGTTTCCTGTGTTTCTTGATAGTCTAGAGGCTTCTACCCCTAGAATAATGTACATAATGTTGAATAATAGAAAATGCTAGTTGCAATAATTTGTAAGGGCTATGGTGGAACACATTGAGGGGACTAAGTCACCTGGGAAGGCTATTTAAGGTTTGGCCCTCTTTGCTGGCTGATGGCTACAATATTGAAGCTCAATATTCTGATATTCTAATCTCTTTTTTTAAAAGTTAATTTCCTAAAAGGGCCTGTAATATTATAGGGGAGCCTCCTTTTCTTCTCTGGAAAGCTATAAAAGTGTGCTATTCTATGATTGCATTAGTCACTGACAGGCACAGTTTGATTTTAGGAAAGGAGAAACATTTTTAGATCAAGTCACTGAGAAAGTACATGGTTTGAGTGCATCCAGTAATGGAAATAAGGACTCTGCTGGTTCTTTTTTCCCGGTGCATCCAGATTAAGCAACCATCCATCTCTATCGCCCCCACCTCCGCCAACACACACACGTGCACGCACACTGCCGTGCACACACAGGCCCGAGCCTGGTGCAGACACCGTTTCCGTGTCCAGCCAGAGGTTTCCCACAGCTGGAGAGGGAGCACCTGCGCAGCTCTGCTTTGTGTCGGCAGCACTCACTCACAGGAGGCCTGCTTACCATCTGCATAGGTAGGGCCTCCCAGACCTGGCCTGTAACCACCAGGCCAGCTCCTACAGGCACAAAGTCAACCTGGACATAAAGCAGGCATCCGGCCATACCTGAGAGCGCCTGCTTCCTGTCGGTGGTTCCCTCTCACACAAAGGAACCTCTTTATGCCTCCCCCTCTTTTTCTTGATAGTCACATCTTCTCTTTGTGTGCGGTAGTTGAGTCATTCTGGGAATTGGAGGGATGAGCAGAGGAGGATGCACAATTAAGTGGCTCTGTCAGTGACTCATTCATTCATTTAAGAACCTGGTGTATTCCAGGCCCTACGGGGACAAACCTGCATGGAACTTCAGCCCTGCCCTAGAGGACCTCAGAGTCTAGCAGAGGAGACAAGCTTGTAATCTTCTACCTGCAGCCCAGTGTAATGAGAACTCTTAGGTGGGTACGTGGAAAGGACTTTGCAGGATCAAAGAGAAAGCTGTAAACTTCATCTGGCAGAGTTTGGGAAGATTTTACAGAGGACGCAGTATCTGAGCTGGGCATCAAAGAAAACATAGGAGTTTGCTGGTTAGAGAAGTGGAGAAAGATATAAAATCACAAGTAAGAAATAGCAATGGTGTTTTAGAAACAGCAGATTGGGGTATAATAGGCAAGAGAAAATGATTCCACCATGGAATTAAATTAAAAATCAATAACTAAAAGATGTCAGAAAAAATCTCAAAATATTTGGAAAATAATAATACATCTCTAAATAACTTGTGGATCAAAGAAGCAATCGAAAGGGAAAAGGAAGTGTTTTCCAGTGTTTTCCATTTTCATTTCATCAAAATGAAAATTGATATATGAAAATCTGTGGGAGTCTGCTTAAGCAGCAGTGAGGGGAAATTTATAGCGTTAATGCCTATACCATAAAAGAAGAGTGGTCTCGTGTTTCTACCGTAAAAAATTAGAGGAAGAAGAACAACTTAAACCCAAAGCAAATAGAAAAAGAGAAATAGTAAAGATCAGAGCAGAAGTCAATGAAATTAGTAACAGAAAAACAACAGAGAAGATCAGTGAGACCAAAAACTGGTTCTTTGAGAAAATTAATGAAATCAGTGAACTTCTAGCCAGATCTATGAGAGTAAGAAATAGAAAAGACACAAATTACAAATATAAGGAATGAGAAAGGTGGGATCACTACTGATTCTGCAAATATTAAAAGGATCATAAGGGAATAACATAAACAGGTTTGTGTCAATAAATTCAGCAACTTAAATGGAACAAATTGTAGACAAATTTCTACAAAGACAAGAATTACCAAAGCTCACTTAAGAAATATTAGATAACATGAACATCCTATGTCTATTAACAAAATTGAATTTATAGTGAAAAACCTTTTCTCAGAGAAAATTCCAGGACCAGATGGTTTCATTGGTAAATTCTTCCAAACATTTAAGAGAGAAATACTACCAATTCTGCATGTACTCTTCTAGAAAATTGAAAAGGAGGAAATGTTAACCAACACATTCTATGAAGCCAGCATTAGCTTGATATCAAAGTAAGACAGAGACATTTTAAGAAAATTAAAAACCAGTATCTTTCATGAACATATGTATGCAATTTAAAGCAAAAATTTAATAAATCGAACACATCATGGCTAAGTGGATTTATCCAAGGAATTTAGGGTTGGCATAACTTTCAAAAATCAATCAATGTAATTCATCATACTAACATACTAGAAAAAATCCAATTCCATTTCTGATAAAAATTCTGTCAACAAAGTAGGAAGAGAAGGAAACTTTCTCAGCTCAACAAATGGCATTAATTAATAAAACCTTCACCAAACACTATGCGGGCAAAAGATAGAATGCTTTCTCTCTAGAATCAGGAAGAAGACAAGGATGACTGTTTTAACTGATTCTGTTAAACTCTGTACTAGAAATTTCAGCCAGGGCAATAAGGTAAAGAAAAAAAAGTCCCCCAAATTGAAAAGGAAAAAAGCAACTCTACCTTTACTTTCAGATAACATGATCACCTATGTGGAAAATTTGATGTAATCTACAAAACAAGCTAGTAAATTAACAAATGAGCTCCTTAAGGTTTCAGTAGAAAAGAACAACATATAAAAATCAATTGCATTTGTACTAGTAGCAAACCATCAGAAATATAAGTAAAAAATACTATTTATAAGAGCACAAAATTATAAAATTCATAGAGATAAATCTAGCAAAAGATGTGAAAGGCCTATATACTGAAAAGTACAAAATACTGCTGAGAGAAATTTTAAAAGGCATAAAGGAATAGAGAAATACATCATAAGTCAGAAGACTCAATGTTGCTAAGATTTCAATTCTTAAAAATAAAAATAAATTGACCTATTGATTTAGTGCATTCTCAATCAAAATATTAGAGAGTGTTTTTATAGAGACTGACAAGCTGATTCTAAAATTCATATAGTAACACAAAAGACTTCTAATAGCCACGGTTTTAAGAAGGAAGACGAAAGCTTAAGGGAGAATGCTTTGGTGCAGAAAAGTCATGCACATATTTAATACCAAATCATGGGGAGTCTTGAATCATATTTTAATCATTAAAATATAAGGGTTTCACACAAAAACCTTCACATGCATATTTATAGAAGTTTTGCTCACATTTGCCAAAACTTGGAAGAAACCAAGATGCCTTTCAGGAGATAAATGGATAAACAAACTGGAGGTACATCCAGATAACAGAATATGATTCTATATAAGAAATGAGCTATCAAGCCCAGAAAAGACAAAGTAGAACTTTAAATGAATATTCTTAAGCAAAAAGAGCCAATCTGAAAAATCTTACATACTATATGTTTGCAACTATATGTCATTCGGGAAAAGGCAAAACTACAGACACAGTAAAATGAGCAGTGGTTGCCAAGAGTTTTAGAGGGGAAGGGGTGGAATGAACAGATAGAGCACAGGGGATTTTTACAGCAGTGAAACAATTTTGTGTGATACTGTAACGGTTGATACATGACATTATGCATTTGCCAAAACCCATGGAACTGTACAACACAAAGTGTGAGTCCTGACGTAAACCGTGAAGCTTAGACACTAATGTATTGGTATTGGTTCATCAGTTGTGACAAATGTCCCACAGTAATGCAAAAAGCAAATAGGAGGAGAAACTGCACAGAGGCTGAGGTGAGGTGGAAAGGGTATATGGCAACACTTTGTGCTGTCTGTACACCTAAAACTACTCTAAAATAAAGTCTATTTTTAAAAAATAGGGACTCATTGCAGAGTTATTATAACCAGAGCTGTGCTAAATTCAGATCTTGCAGGAGGGGCTGGAAGGGGAGACCAGAAGCAAGCACGTCAATTGGGAGGTTATTGCAATAGTCTGCGTGTAGGCACTCAAGGCCTCAGTGGGGTGGTGGCAGCCAGAATGCAGAGAAATGGCACAGTAACATGAGAGGGCTCTGAAGGAGAATTAGGAGCCTAGTGATAGCTTAGCTGCAACGGTGAAGAAACGAGAAGTCTGCATATACTGTGTTGGAAAGAACAGGCGGTTAGAATTTAGAGACTTCTGATCTAGTCTTGGCTCTGACTCTGACATGTGTGAGCTCTGGCAAGCAACTTGGTATTTCTGGATCCTGATTATCTCAGGAATTCCCTGGAGCCATTACTCTGATGTACAGGCTCAAGATCCGACAGTCTAGAGCTGTGCCGTCCAGTTCGTTAGCTGTTAACCTCACGTGGCTATTATGCATTGGAGATGTGGTTAGTGTGCATTGAGATGTGCTGTATGTGTAAAGAACTCAGTGCAGAAAGACTTAGAAAAGAGGAATATAAAATATATTATCTGGATTGCAGACTTAAATTAGATATGCATGTTAAATAAAATATATATTATTAAATAAACATCATCTGTTTCATTTTGCATTTTTAATGTGGCTCCTAGAAAATTCAAAATCAGATATGTGGCTCACAGGTGTGTCTCACTTTATATGTTTGTGTGCAGAACTGGCCTTGAGCTTCAGAGGATGCTTTGTGTTCAGAAACACTTAGAATTGGCTTAGAGAATATTTTCTGCCCACACAGATCCATGCCTCACTCTAGGATGGGAGTGGGGTGGAGCAAGGCAGAGGAGTTAGGCCAGGTTCCCAGGGTGACCCCAAGGTAGGCTGGGGCTATCCAGGAGTCATTTTAGGACCCATTTGGGGGTATAACCTGGAGAAATCCTTCCAAGCAGTAGCCCAATCTGGAATTCCCCAGAATATCTAAATGAAAAGGCCAGGATTCCATCCTCAAATGCAGAGACAATCCCTGATGGCTCCTCCTGTTCTCTGCCTCCTTGCAAAAAATGAGCAGTTTAAATCTGGGCACATTTGTAGCTCTGACTCGGGTGGTGCAAAGGCAATATATGTAACCTAAACATTTGTACCCCTGTAATATTCTGAAATTATATATATGTATATAAAGAAATTAAATCTGGCCTGACCTAGGTGCCTGCTTCTGTCATCTCATCCCACCCCAAGACTTGGCAGCAAGAGAAAACCACAATGGATGATTATCACGTTGATGCATGACTGACACCAACCCCTAGGAAGAATTGAGCTTGAACCCGAGCATGTTCTTAGTGCTGCTAGGACTCCAACACTCTTTTCCAAACACCTTCAGTGTACGGTACCCAAAGCACATATACCCGGTAGCTCTTACTTGCTCCAGGGACACACACTGTGCGTGTATCTTGTCTGTGTGTATTCCACTTTGCCTTTTTTATGTCATCCTATCCATGCCTGGCCCTCAGGTAAAGATCCATGTACTATCCATGTTCCCCATCTTCAGACAATAAGACCCAGAAATGTAGCCATCGCCTGCTTTCATGAATTTGTGCTTTCTGTCATTTGAAAGCCCTTTACAGATTTTGATTCAAGAGTCCCTGTCCCATATTGAGATATTTCCAGAAGTGGCAAGAAAAGTGGTTGGAGAGGTAGAGGAAAGACATGGAGTGGAGGTGTGGCAACCAGACACTATTCCTAAGAAAATTAATAAATAATTGCAGGAATCGCAATGCTCCAAAATGTATGAGAATTTTCCCTCTAGTCAGGGGAGAAGAGAATTGGTGGCTGAATTCATAATGTTGGCTGTGGAGGAGACCTACCCAAGGTCTGTAGCAAGTCAGGTACACACTGGGGGCTCTGAGGCCTGGGTCTTTCCATCACCTCCGAGTGGGCTGGGTGGGTCATACCCAGGCAGACTCTACCGCCGTGCAGCTCCTGCCCTAGTTTCATTTGGCATGAACACTTTTTCCTAATCATAGCCTTTTACTACCACGGAGTAAAAGTGACCCTGTTACATAGCTAAACACCCTGTGACCTTGGTGCTCCAAGTGAGGTCTCAGGACTAGCAGCCTTGGGTCACCTGGGAGTCTCAGACGTTACCCCAGAACTCACAAATAATCAGAATTTAAATTTAACAAGATTTTCAGATGATTTATTCGCACTTTGCAGCTTGGAAGCACTGCCCTCTGATGCTCTTCACGGGGCTGCTTCTCTAGTGGCCAATCTGGGTTTCGAAGGATTCCAACACTCCAGTCTCTTCTGTCTCGAATTACATCCCTACATCTGAACACCAAACTGTTTGTTTTCATCTTAGAGATTGCTTTTCCTGGCCCACTGCTGACAAGCGCTGCTTCACCTACTGGAGTTGAGTCTTCCAAGCACTTGTGCGTTCGAAGCGAGAAGAAAAGAAAACATGTTAAAGTCAGTTAACTTCTTTATCCACTTACTTAATTCCACACAGGATACACCCGGCTTGTTTTTACTTTCCTAAAGGTATCATTTCCTAATTTCCTGAAGCTATAAGATATTGAACCATGTATTACATCTTCTTATAGTCGAACATGCTAGTTTCAAATTGCAGTTCTGGTGTTAGAAAGTACCTTTATCAACATCACAGATGCTAATACTTGCAGTAGTGCTCCATTCACAAAAACCTTTATGAGCCTTTACTGGGCAAACTTTCCTAACCAAAAAGACCAGAAGAGAAAAGTTTTCTCTACCTACTTCCACCTCCAGAACACTGCACAGTGAAGTGTGGCACACTGTAGGGTGAGGTGAGCTGGTCTGCAAACTGGGGGAAGTGGAAATGTGGTAAAACCAAACCAACCTATTGCGCAATTAAGTCAGCCCTGGCTGAAGATTTTATCTGTAATATAACATTGTTATGATAAACAAATGGGGATGATGAGGGCCTTGATTTGACCTTTTACACTTTCCAGATGTTCGCGAAAGGGAGGGTACACTGGCTTTTGGATTGATCCAGCATCAACTAAACTATGTCATTCAGTTGTAACAAACTTGTAGCTTTTGAGTTCTGCAGTTTACTGAGTATCTTTAAATTATCCATCTGAAAATAAAGGAATAAAGGCCCCAAACTCAGACTGATCTAGATTCATATACCAGCCCCAGCGTTTACCAGTCCTGTGAATTTGAACAACTTGGGCAATTCAGTTTCCGCATCAGTAAAATGTAGAACTTCATCACTACTATGTAGGGTTGCTGTGAACTTTAGAAAAAATAAATTGCAAAATACCTGGGAAAGATATTTCTCTGGAAGACCAGGGAAAGAGGTCTTCTCTTAATAACATGACTTAGAAATTAACCCACACATAGTAGTCCCCAGAATAAAAAGTAATCTTGTTCCCCATCTCTGTCAATAAGACAGATTTTAGAGTTATGGTTTAGGAATATAATGAGTCAAAAAGGCATCTGTCAATTCCTGGAAGCCACATTGTTTCTATGAGATCATTCCCTGGTTTAAACCTAGAATGCAAGAGCAGAAATATATGTTTTCTTCCATGAATGCAGTAGCTATTAGCTCAGGTCAAATTTCTTGCTCATCAGGGTTTGAGGAATAGTATCTCTGACCTCAGCCTGGGAAGAGTCAGACACTTGCATGCACAGGATGTTTGGGTGTGAGGTGTTCATGGTGCAGCTGGGTTGCCACACAGAAGAAGAGCTCTTGGTGTGGTACTTAGAAATTTGACATGGCATACATTAAAGGACTTGAAAGTAAGCAACTGGGAAATCAATGCACTCAGTTCCACCCGTGGTCATGAATGATGACCTTAAATACATACTTGATATTTATTTTGTGCTTATCTTTTTTTAAATGAAAACTTCAGTTTTTTTAAATAAAATATTCTTTGTTCAGAAATAAAACAGAAAATAAGTCTGTCCAAATGCTCAGAAGCTGCATCACAAAAATATTTTTGAGAAATTTCATGCCTAAAAGGTTGATTCATGCATGTTGTTATCATTGTCTGTGCCAAAATCATCTCCATCTTCAAAGTATGAGTTAAGGTAGTCATTTTCCTCCTCTTGCTCTTCTTCATCATAGTACTCCAGTTCTGCAGTATTGTCATTGTCGTCGTCATCACCTTCTTTTTTTTTCCATCCAGGATATTATGGGAGTACAACCATTTTGGTCACATGAAATGCGTTTGCCTTGCCCAAGCCAGGGTTACAAATGTGTCCTTCCCCCATACGGTGTGCCACATTTGTTTCCATTAGCTGTGGGTTTACCCCCCTACCCTCTCCACCCCCTAGCTGACCGGCACCCAATGAGTATTACTACCATGTGAGCACCTTAGTGTCGATCAGTTAGTATCAATTTGATGGTGAGTGCATGTGGTACTTGTTTTTCCATTCTTGTCATACCTCACTTCAAAGGATGAGCTAATGGTCTATCTAGGATGATATAAGAGGTGCTAGATCACCATTGATTTCTGTAGTTGAGTAGTATTCCATGGTATACATATACCACATTTTATTAATCCACTCATGTATTGATGGGCACTTGGGTTGTTTCCACATCTTTGCAATTGTGAATTGTGCTACCTGCCATAAACACTCGAGTGCAGATGGCTTTATTATAGAATGCCCTTTTTTCCTTTGGGTAGATGCCTAGTAATGGGATTGCTGGATCAAATGGTATTTGTATTTTTAGCTCTTTGAGATATCTCAAAATTACTTTCCAGAGGGGTTGTACTAATTTGCAGTCCCACCGGCAGTGAAAGAGTGTTCCAACTCTCCACATCCATGCTGGCACTTGTTGTTTTGGGATTTTTTGATAAAGGCCATTCTCACTGAAGTTAAGTGATATCTTATTGTGGTTTTGATTTGCATTTCCCTAATGATTAGGGATGTTGAGCACTTTTTTTATATGTTTGTTGGCCATTATTCTGTCTTCTTTTGAAAAGTTTCAGTTCATGTCCTTTGCCCATTTATTGATGCGATTATTTGATTTTTTCTTGTTAATTTTCTTATGCTGTATATAGATTCTTGTTATTAGCCCTTTATCAGATGTGTAGAATGCAAATATTTTCTCTCATTTTGTAGTCGTCTATTGAATCTGATGATAGTTTCCTTGGCTTCCTAGCAGAAGCTTTTTAATTTGATCAGGTCCCATTCATTTATTTCTGTTGCTGCTGTGATTGCTTTGGGAGTCTTCTTCATAAACTTTTTGCCTAGGCTGATGTCTATAAGAGTTTTCCCAACATCTTCTTCTAGAATTCTTAAGGTTTCCTGCCTTAGGTTTAAATCAGTTATATGCTCCTAATTTGGGGACAGACCATTGACTGATATACTTTAGGTTCCTTCTGTAGTGAAAACAAGTGAAGTTAAGGTGTGTGGTTGAATTTGAGCGGGTTTTGGGCAAGGATGAGAGGCACAGAAATAATTCTTGACCTGGTTTTTACATGTTGTGCTGAAAATGAGGTTCACAATTGAAAAAATATATTTCTAAAATGATTAAGTAATCTCCATTTATCTTACCCTACAATGAAAAGATGGAAACATTGTTCAAGATGTGGAAGTTGAGAAGCTATTTATCAGATTTTTGAATTTTTTGAATTTTTCTTTAATTAATTCTTCATAATGAACATTTTTATTTTTTCTCCTTAGTTACTTTTGCCATTTTTTTTTGAAAATGAGTGAAATTGGGAAAATTAAAACATATATTTTTCATAGATATTTGTATATGATCAAAGGCAGTTTCTTCAAATTAAGGAAACATTTAGAGATCTCATTACTCTCCAAGTTCATATTCCTACTAGTTTTAGTTTGGTTTTAGAAAAGTCTTTTAGGAATCAAACTAGAATCTTTTCCCCATCCATGCACCAGCATCCCAGATGGAAACTAGAGTATTGACAAAAACATGTTATGAGATTCTCCCATCCCATCTCATTTTATCTCCCCATTTAAGGTAACAGTCACCATTAATGTTCTGCTAATTGTACCTTTAACAATTTTTATTGTATATGTTTAAGGAGTACAACATGATGTTTTGATACATAATAAAATGGTTACTATAGTCAAACATATTAATATAGCCATCATCTCGTGTAGTTACTCATTTATATCTTTTTAAAAAAGTTATTAAATCTTCACATTTATTTTTTTAACTTATACAAAGAGGTTAGGAAATCAGTCTTTACCCCCGAGGAACATCTGATTCTTTCAGAAACAGTCAATGTAATATAAAACAATATTCAGGCTGGAGGAGATGATAGTCCTTGTTTTCTATTTAAATACTGAACTTAGTGTTTGACAAGGAATGGCACAAATCAAATTATATGACACTCTAAAAGCAGTTCTACATCTTCCCCGAGGAACCTGCTGTCAAATAAGAACACGATATCATTTACCATCTAGAACTGGCGTAATTAGCCCATGTTAATAAAAGAATACAGCTTTAATATCAAGTGAGGTCTGTACCTTTCCCCCCACCACTGGTGCTGTACACAGTGAAATGATGCCAGTTTTAAGAGACAGAATGTGAATCTTTCTTTTTTGCCTACTATTATGAGCAATCAAAGCAGGAAACAATGATCGATGCTTTACTAGAGGACAGGCATTTAGTTAAGATCAAAACAACTTGGACACGGGAGATCTATTAATCATTATTTTGTTATGATCGTTAATAGTACTTTTCTGCATGTGTTATCTACTTGGCTGATGACCTACGCCACAGTGTAAATTTGATCTACTTAATCAATAAACACTTGCCAAGTTTTCAGTCCTTAAAAGTCCTTATTTTCATATTCACCTTTGGGAAACTACCTGGGATTTAAGTCAATAATTGGAAGAATTATTACTACGAACTAAGTTATTTTGGTTACTAAAGAAAATGACCTGCTTTGGTTATGGAAGCAAGAATTTACCAATGACCAAATGCTCTGATCTCTTTAAAACTTTTTCGTTTTCATCAGATCCGTAGTTGTTGAGAAGTAAAGTCATCACGTCAGGCCACACCACACGTAATGTGAAATACATGCATTTGCCTTTTTGAACGTGTTCCCTCCAAAACTTGTGTGTTGAATTCTTATGGCCAATGCAATAGAATCAAGAGGTAAGGCCTTTAAGAGGTGACTAGGTCATGAAGTTTTCTCCCTCATGAACGGAAGTAAGGACCTTATAAAGGCGGCTTTAGGCAGTGTTCTACCCTTTCCCTCTCCTGTCCATTCTGCCGGGTAAAGACACAACATTCCTCCCCTCTAAAGGATGCAACCACAAGGTGATATCTTGGAAGGAGGGACCTGGCCCTTCACCAGGCATCTAACCTGGCAGAGCCTTGATCTTGGACTTACCAGCTTCCAGAACTATAAGAAAATAAATTTCTGGTCTTTATAAATTACCCATTGTATGGTATTTGTTATAGTGGCACAAGGGCTAAGATATTTGCCTTTGTAAGAAAAATGATATACTGTTTTTGAGAACATTCAAATATATGCTATAAAAGAGCAATTTAACAAGTGACCTCTAGCCATGTCAACCTGTTTTAATATATGTATACTTTCACCTTACATATAACAAGCTGAAATAAAATATTGAGCGTAACACATTTATTGATAATTTCATTTTACTGGTGGAGAAAAATTGAAGATAAAAATACAAAATTTTCCATTTTGTAGAAAATGTCTTTTAATGATCTTGAGCTTTTTATTGTGTTACAAAAACAACTAAAACTCAGATATTGGTAAAAATACTTTAGAATAATTCTTCCATATTAATGGAAACTGCATTAGAGTTTTGTTTTCCTTCATCTGGCTTATCATTTTATAATCTTTTATAAATTCTCCTGAGTATGAACTGCAACTATTGAGATTTGGTGACTGATGTCACAGCCCATTTAGAAGAACATCTATTCCTGCTGAGAGAGAGAGAGGTTGAGAAAGACAGAGATCGAAGAATTGCAAAGTACTCAGGAAAGGAAGGAAAAGAACCTATGACCAAGCACTGATTAATTCTAGTATTTGAAAAATTAATATCTCAGGGTTTGGTTTGTTTGTTTTCTAATCTGAGATTAATCTGATTTCCAGTTCTTACCTCTTAGCTTACCAGAATGTTTTCCAACTTCAATAAAGTCAGTACTGATGTATCACAGGGGACAGCATGAGGCCTCATAGCTTCATGAAACTTTTGTTCTGACATCCATTATTTCCAGCCTGGGCCTTTTTGCAAGTATACCACCACCATTCTGTAGGCTAATTCTTCTATGACAGAGTCCTACAAAAATTTGCCACATGGATATATCATAAATGTTCATCAGCTAATTGAGATACACGTCTATTCAGAGAGGGACATTGACAAAACTTTTATGTTCTTGCTCAAGGTCACCATAAATAGTGGACATTGTCTACATTCACATATTCACAGTATTTATTAGTAGCTCCCATTAATGAGGGAGAACATGCGATGTTTGTCTTATAGTGTTTGACTTGTTTCACTTAAGACAATGACTTCCAGTTTCATCCATGTTGCTGCAGGTTGCTGCAAGGTTCACAATTTCTTTGGTTTTAGTGGCTAAATAGTATTCCATTGTGTATATATACAAGAGGGTAGATCTCAAATGTTCTTATCTCACATGCACACATAAATGGTAACTACTTGAGTTGATGGATGTGTTAACTGTCTGGATTGTGGTAACTGTTTTACAGTGTATAAGGTATCAGATCATCAAGTTGCATGCCTTGAATATATACAACGAAAAATTGTTAATTTGTAATACTTTGAACTTTGCTAGGAGGCTTAATATAAAAACACTTTCTGTGCAAGTGAGTGATAACAATGTGATGTGTGAGGACTTGTGTGTTAGGATTCAACACCAAACATTAGTCATTAGATGATTAGTTACCTAATGTCAACATCTCAAAGTTAAGAAAAAGTAAAGACAAAGAGAAGGATGCTCTGTGAAACACAAGGTGCCTTTTTTCTTAGTGAAATAGAACTGTTTGGGTTCTCTCTGCTTGCTTCTGGGAAACTGATACTGTGTATGATCTCTCAGGGAAGAGAATGCTTTAAGTTTGTGGTCCCCAACCAGAACCGGGCTGCAGACTGGTACCAGTCGTTGGCCTGTTAGGAGCTGGGGCCGCACAGTAGGAGGTGAGCAGTGGGGGAGCAAGCAAAGGTCCATCTGTATTTACAGCGGCTCCCCATCGCTCACATCACCGCCTGAGCTCCGCCTCCTGTCAGACCGGTCACTGTCTCCCATCCCTCCCAGATAGGACTGTCTAGTTTTAGGAAAACGAGCTCAGCGCTCCTGCTGCTTCTGCATTATGGTGAGTTGTATAATTATTTCATTAAATATTACAATGTAATAATAATAGAAATAAAGTGCACAATA
Source organism: Lepilemur ruficaudatus (assembly GCA_963574885.1). Lineage (NCBI taxonomy): Eukaryota > Metazoa > Chordata > Mammalia > Primates > Lepilemuridae > Lepilemur > Lepilemur ruficaudatus. The sequence continues at coordinate 65,007 of CAUYRT010045299.1, forward strand.
AATGTAATGCACTTGAATCATCCTGAAACTATTTCCCCTCTCCCCCATCCATGAAAAATTGTCTTCCATGAAACCAGTCCCTAGTGCCAAAAAGGTTGGGGACCACTGCTTTAAATGACCTATAGTGGCATCTTCTACATCCTGTTTTAAGTTGGATCTGAAAATTGATACCCATGGCACACACCCATGAAAATGCACATGATGATACAATTGTGGAACATCATTAAAATTCCTTCAACCAGCAATAGCTGTGGCATTATATGTAACCACATCCCATTGAAAAATTATATTTTGTATTATACTGTGAGAGAGATATGCACAGGGTAAACGTACCCAGGAAAAGGGTCACCTAACCCACATGAGGTGGTCAGAGGAAGCATCTTGGAAGGGATGAATTTTAAAGCATAAGTAAGAGTTAGCTTGATGAGGCTGAGGACAGTACAACATGGACAACTACAATGAATAAAGTCTGGTGAGCTTTAAAAGATGGCTCATCTCCTTTTGTGGCTTGGGAGACATTGGTATCATTCCTCAATTAAAATCGTTAGTGTGGCAGTTTGGGGATCCTGCCACCATCACCATCACCACCACCACTGGAAACCATGCTGGTGGTTAGCATATGTAAATATGATCTCATACACATTCATTCAAAGTGACATTCACATCAAAATAGATCATTGCACTCAAAGGACAAAGGGCAAACTCTAGCCACAAATCATGTGCCAAGAGGGTGGTTTTCAAAAAAATTCCCCAAGGTCTCTTTCCTTACCAAAGGCAAAGTGTTCCAGTGCAGGATTATTCCACATGTTTCCATTCGAGCAGATGGCAGAAAGGTTTGTCTGCAATGTGGAACTTGTTAACGGGGAAGGCTTTCCTGATAGAGATCAAGAAGGCTGCTTAAATTTATTTAGTGGTGGGATGGTTTGTAATCCATTCATGCTTGTGAGTATAATGCCTTTATAATTACTTGTAAGTAGATTGAGAGCCTCCAGAATCAACTCATGGGAAAAGGCTGTTTATCTGCTGCTTAGGCTTCTGCTGAACACTCCAGACAGTATATCTGTTCCTTTTCCATACCATTTAATGTTGTTTTACATATACATCCCCTTTTGATACTCTGATTATAAAAATATTTTTTTTGCCTATTGTGGGGGGATAGGTCAAGGACCATAAAAGCGGTTACCTTTGGGAAATGCTTTGATGGTCCCTATGGACAAATAACCACTAAAATATGACCACGATCACCACCACCCCAGGTGCTATGTTGTACACCTGAGGATACACTCACTAGGTTTTGCTATGGTAACAAACAACTCCCAAATCTCAGTGGTCTAAGATAAGAAAAGTTTATTTCTCTCTCATACAAAGCTCATTCTGCAAAACTTCCAGAGTAGCTTTCCTCCATCTGTTGGCTCAGCATTCCAGGCTACTTCAATCTTATTGCATCTCCAGTCATCACACACTTCCACCATCTCCCAGGCAGGGAAACAGAGTGCTGGATGGTCCTGTACCGACAATTAAATTCTCAAGGCTGAAAGTGACACAAGTCTATTCAATCCACAACCCATTGACCAGAACTTGTCATAGGACCCCATCCAACTGCAAGCTGGGCTGGGAAGTTTAATCCTCTCACATACCAAGAAGGAGATAAAACTGGGTAAAAGCAAGCATTCAGTCTATGTTAATATGAATTGTTTTAAATTTGCAATGTAACTCTCTATACAGCAAGGATTATGTGCTCATTTTAAAGATGAGAGGGGATATAGATTAGCTGTGAGAGCGTGCGTTTGGAATCAGACAGTCTTGGATTCCCAAAATATAATCTATGGGGATTCAGGCAAGATATGATTCCTGAACATGTTTCTTTTTTTTTTCTTTTTTTTTTTTGTTAAATTTGGATGAGATTATATACCTTATAGGAATATTTTAAGGTTTAAATGCAATAGATAAAATGGATAGCATAGTTTCTGCTATACAAGTGCTCAAAAAAACTTTAGCTCATATTATTAGGAGGAAACTGGTTATTAGATGTTAAGAAATACACATCAATGAGTGAGAGAATCATTATCCCAAATATTTTAGTGGAACAAACTGACTTGGCAGACAAAAATTTTTAATGCTAGGCAAACTGGATTCAGAATTTACTTTTGTCTAATTTCAAGGCTTTACTTTTCCCACTGTATCACAGTGCCTCTTGTTTTGACATGGGATGCATTAGCAGGTCCCAGACCTTTTTTATGAACAGCCTTTCTCCTAAACCAACCTCTCCTCTCCAGCCTTACCCTATCCACAGAGAGGACTTATGTTTAACCACAATTGCTGAAACATTTAGCAGGAAAGGCAGGTGACATCATGTGTTGTGTTGGGAGACTTGGGCTCTAGTCCTAACTCCATCACTTAATATTTGTGTGACCTTAGGCAATCAATTAGGTTCTCAATTATATAATATGGGATAGCAGAAGTTTGTGTGTTGTAAATATAGAACAGTGGAAGTTTCTGATCTAACTTCATGGGCTGTGAGAATCAAATAAATTAAGGGATTTAAAAATACTTTGAAATATCCAAAGGACTACAATAGCAGATGTTGTTGTTGCTATTATGACTTAGGGACAGAACAGGATTCTGTCTAGCAAGGAAAAATAAAGCACAAAGACCTAGATCATATAGGACACATGGGTCTCGTTTCACTGCAAGGATCTATAGTAAGAACAGTTACATGTCCAAAAGTCTTGAACCCTTTAGACACCTACAGCCTGACTTGCTGACTGCCTCCTAGCCAGCCACTCAGATTGCTTCCTTTTGAAGATAGATGAAATGCACATTATTAACATTAGAACTGTTCCTTTTTAAGCAAAAATTTCTTAGCACACAAAGGCATGATAACAAATTTGGACTTAATTATAAATAAAAATATCTGCTCTTCAAAATATACCATTAGGAAAGAGACTCTGAAAAATTTAAATGATAAGCCACAGTCCAATAGAAAATATTTGCAAAACAAATATTTGACAAGCAAATATTGTTTCTGCAATATATAAAGAACTTGTATAACTAAGAAAAAGGTAAAGACAACCTTACTTTGAAAAATGAGGGCAAAGTATCTGAACAGACTCTTCATCAAGAAGATATGTGAATGACCAATAATGCTTGGAAAGATGTTTGATGTCATTAACATTGTTATCAGAGAAATGCAAATTAAAACCAGGAGATACATTGTACACCTACTAAAAGGGCTAAATTAAAAATAAAAACAAACATGTAAAATAAGTTTAATCAGCTTTATGTTACCAGTAAGGCTTCTGGCCAAAAGCAGTTAAGTTTTGGGGGAATCAAAAGTTCTATGTGAATTTTTGACCACTCAGAGGGCCCCTAAGCTCTACATTGTTCAAAAGTCAACTGTATTTTGTTTGTGGGTTGTTACACAACTGTATACATTCATCAAAATTTATTGAACCACACACTTAAAATAGGTGAATTTTGTTGGATGTAATGTATGCCTCAATAAAGCTGATTCAATAACAATAAAAAAGGTTCCCTCTATATAAAGTAGCAAAAACAAAAAAACTAATATTGACAAAATCTGTTTAATCTTAGCCTATGTGTAGCAACCCAGTCATACGCCAGGGTTAAAAATTTTATCAAGATCAATTTTTTTCCAGGTATAATTTACATAACCTTTCAGTTGGCTCCTATGCCCTTTGACATACGCCATCATTATGCTTTTTTTTTTTTTTTTTAATATATCCTTACTTTCTGGCACTACAATTTGCTCCAGGCTCATCTTTTGTATTCCCTGTCCCAGCCCTAGAATCAGCCATTTCTCCAAGGAGCCCCGGTTTCTTTTACAGAGAATGGTATTAGAAACCAAGATCTAGGTGCTAGATGTGCTTATTGCTATTGGGATATCACTTCATCTAGGGCTTCTTAGCTAACAGAACAAGAAAAAAAAGAGAGATATATATATGCCTACTAAACCATGTATATAAACATGTCTATAAATATATCTATATGTGTCCATCTACATCTATATTAAGGTAAACATTAGTTTGTACCGATCTTTCCAACTCTAATGATTGCTATGTGGATCATTCTAGCTTTCTCCCCTTGTTTTTCTATAACCCTCCACTCCCATGGTGAGAAGTCTTGTTCTTACCATCACAATCCATTACATGATTTGTTTAATTCCAGTGTACATGCATAACGGTGTCATAATTGTCAGCCCATACCCCTATGGAAAAGAACTTTGTGATTTTCTTATTCATTATCCATTTTTCCATTTTTTTGTATTGGGTTATTTGTCTTTACAATCTAAATTAAGGAAATTCTTAATATAATCTCACTATTAGTCTTTTATCAGTTACATGTTTTACAAATATTTTCTTCCAGCCTGTGGTCTGTGATTTGCTTTCAATTTTTTTCTTTTTAGACAGAAAAGGTTTTCTTTTTAGAATATATATATTAGCATAGTACTATTCACGTACACAAATTTAGACACTATTCACATTGTATTTCATTGAACATAGTAGCTATGCATATGGAAATTTTAAGCTTAATTTTAGAGCTGACAAATTAATCAATCTTGTCTTTTATGATTAGACTTTTGTATAATCTATGAAATTCTTTTCTATTTTGAGAAAAATATGTATTTTGTTTTATTTTCTTCTGAATTTAAAAAATCTGTATTAACATTTAAAATATTATTACACATGAAATTTATTTTTATTGGTAAATAAAATATGAGGTAGGGATCCAATTTATTTTTTTTCCTATATGGATAAGCAATTGTCCTAACAGCATTTATTATCTAGTCTCTGATTTTCCTGTTGATTTATATTGTTATCTCTGATATATATGAAGTTCTTATATATGTGTTGGACTAGGCTTTCTATTCTGTTTCTTTGGTCTATTTCTCTAAATTTTCACCAATAAAAGGCCCTAATATTTATATTAAATATGTTTGAATCTTATTAGATGAATTTCTACTTATTCTTCTTCAGATTTATCTTGATTCTTCTTGGTGGTACAGCAGCTGTGGGAAACAGTTCTTCAAAAAATTAGAATTTGAACTACAATATGATACAGTAATTGCACTTCTGGGCACTTGACCAAAAGAATTGATCTCAAAGGGCTGTTAGCACTCCTCTGCTGATTGCAGCACTATTCACAAATAGCCAAGCTGTGGAAACAACCTAAATGTTTATCGACAGATAAATGGCTAAAGAAAACGTAGTATATCCACACAATGAAAAATTATTCATCCTTGAAACAGAAGAAAACACTGCAACATGCAACTACATGCATGGACTTTAAGAATATTATGCTAAGTGAAATAAATCACACTAGAAAGACACATACTTCATGATTCCACTTATATAAAGTATCTAGAATAGTCAAATTCATAGAATCAAAGGATGGAAGAGTGGAGTAGTGGTTGCCAGGGGTTAGGGGCAGAGGAAAATGGGGGTTTACTGTTTAATGGGCATGAGTTTTCAGCCAAGAAATAAGCTCCACATATGTGCTGTACAGCATTGTACCTATTGCACCTACAGTAAACAATTCTCATGTTAAGTATTTTTACTACAATAAAATACATTTTAAAATATTGATTTTTACTTATCAAATTCCATTAAAAACAAGTTAGAAAGTCTTTGTAAGATTTGCATTGAATTTATAGATTAAATTAGGTAGAATTGCCATATTTCAGATTTTGAATATTCCTACCCATAAATGTGGTGTATCTACAGACATTTTTAATGTTCCTTACTGATGTTTATTTTTTCCTTTATGTAAAATTTAATCTATATATATTTTAAACTGATTTCTGGGTATCATACAGTGCTTGTTGATATTACTAATGGTATCTGTATATTTTTAATTGTATTTCTAAGTTGATTGTTTCTAGCATATAAGAAATGTATCAATTTTTATATATTTACCTTATAAATAGCCAACTTGATTTACTGTTTTATCCATTCTAACACTCTCTAGATTTTTCTGTGCAATCACATCAACAGTCACCAATGGCTTTTTTTCTTTAATAATCTGTATTTTTTTTAATTGTATTTGTTAAGGCAAGTAGCACAATGTTGAATAGAAGCAGTTATAACAATCATCTTCCTCTTGATTAAAAAAGAATATTTTTAAGATGTAATCAGAATGTTGTATTAACTATAGGCTTTATAGAAACACTTACCAAATTATGCACATTATGTTCTATTCCTAATTTGCTATAATGTTTGCACTAAAAATTAAGTTTTAACTTTTTAATACTCATTTTTTGCATGTGTTTTAGCAATCAGAGTCCTTTTCATCTGATAAAGTGATGAATTATGTTCAATCCTTTATTCTTTCCATAAAGATTTGTTGAGTATCTATTACTGGAATCAGGGCATTAAGGAAAGAGAGCTAGGAAAATAGGAGGTGGTGGTCAGAGAATTGAATGCATGCAATTGAGATCATACAGGGTTCACAATTAGAGAAACATAAATTCTGATGTATAACCATAAGAATGAGTGTCTGAGGTAGCATGAAGGACAAGATTATCTGAAAAGAGGTGTTCAAGGAATTAATGAGTGTCGCAAGAATCACTGATACACATTTTGGAATAACCAAGAATTAAGACAGGAATAGAAGCACAGGTCCTGAGCCAAGAACTATAATCATTAAGACAGGAAGGGGAGTAGGTAGATGATAGCAACGAGGAATGGTGGTATAATCTGATGCCGTGAGATTCAAAGTTGGGAGTTTTAAGGAGGTAGGAAGGGAGAATGGTTTAGAAGCTTCAGTGACAGGCCCAGAAGACTCATACCCCTCCTGCAATTAAGTGGACAGACTATGTGGCAACAGCATCTCAGGGGAGAGTCAGGTGGTTGTAAGAACAAGAAGCTAAGGAATGGTAAAGGAGATTTTTACTCTGTAGGCAATCTTGCTAAGTGTCAGTGAATTCCAGAGATCGTGGTAGAAGGAATTCAAAAATTAAGATGCGGTAAGGAAATGGGGATAAATAGGACACGTTCAAAGACCTGATGGAGGTTAGGGCAAAGGAACTAAGGGCGACTCAGGGGTCTGGTGGTCTAGTGGCAAATGGGCGTAATGGTCATAATGGGCACACTGAACTCGACATATTCACATGGAAAATGGGGAGGAAGCTATGTGTGCTGGTGAGTCAGAAGGGCTGGATATCTGGGTTTCATTTTGACCCAGTTAAAAGAGGCCAACAGGTCTGGGGGAGAATAGACTGAGTTCCACTTGGATCATCCTTCCTCCCTGCCAGTGAGCCTCCTCTTAACTCCTTAGCGGGAAGGAGGAGGTTGAATATCTGAGGGTGGATGATGTGGTCACAGTTCCCTGAGTAGGACCCACTCTGCATCTCTGTGGAGGACAGTGGCCCATGCCTCATATTCATGACTGATGTTAAAGAGTCACTGAGAAGCCTGGTTCACATACACCATGAGGATGTCCTCTTGGCCTCTGATAACTGTGGGATGAGAAAGATAGAAAGATTTTGTTTACTTTATGTGAAGTCTATTAACATCCGTGCTAGTAAGTGAAACCTGTCTATAATTTTCCTTGGTTTTCAGGTATTAGAATCAAGGTCATCCTAGCCTCATAAAATGAGTTTGAGAGAATTCTTTCTTTTATTAGTCTCTGGAACAGTTTGTGTAAGACAGGGCTTTTGTGTTCCTTGAAGGCTTAGTAAAAATTGTCTATAAAACTGTTGGAGCCTGATGGTGTTGATGTTTGGGTTTGTGGGAAGGGGGGGTAGGAAAAAGTAGGGGTAGTGAGATGGATTTTTTTTAACTCCCAACTTAATTTCTTCAATAGCTAGTTCATCTAATATTTCTTTGATCAGTATCAATAATTTACTCATTTTTTCTAAAATGTTGTTACTTATATCTTAGTTTTCAAATTTACTGACATAAAATTTTCCTAACATTCTATAAAGATTGGAAAAAGTCTCTATTGGATCTGTATTTATATCCCCCTCCTTGTTTTATTTTTATTTAATTACTCTCTTTTGATGCTTAGAAATTATTCTCTCCAGAGTCAATGTATACTGATGATTTATATGCATTTTGGATATTATAATTTTCAAAATAGAAGTGTAATGGTAATTAGTTCTCTTGACAGTAACTCACAAATAAATCACATATATAAAAGAGAAGTGAAATGTCTTTCTATATATTCTATTCTATTTCTACACAAGTTAAGTACTTCTCATGGTATCATAGCTTTCGCTAAAAGATATACAAGATTCATTTTTACAGCACTATTGGTCTATCTATGCATTTGTCCATTCATTAGTCAAAAAACAAGGGTTCAGAAATTATTATCCTTCCAGGTATGCTCCTAACCTACATCCTACACTGAGTCTGCTTTGGTAATTATAGCTTACAGAAACCTCTCTTCTGAGCACCTGAAGTGTCTCCATGGGCACTGAGAACACCTCCCTTTGTGCTCCCTGTACTACTAGGCAATTTCCAAGTGCATGTGCTGTTATCCATCTAGATCTGTGAAAAGGAAGCTTCCAAATTTTAGGCTGATGCCTCCCTGATGAGAACTAAAATAGCGATATATTCGCAAATGTAAACTAGTAGTTTACCTGCCGTCCATGAGATTTAGTTATGTTCACAATGAGTCCCTACCCCCATTAACCCATGTGCAGTGACCTTGCTACGTGCTTGCAAATTCTTAAGGCCTTGGGTTTCCACCAAGGAACTCTCATACACTGGATTCTCTTTTTCTACACCAATTTCCCCTGTTTTTTCTTTTTAATTTTCTTTTTATCTCATCTTAACATTCAGCTAAATGGGGGAACCCCAATCCTTCTTCCCTGATACCATTCCCTAAATCCTGTCATTTCTCTGCTCTTGCCAACAGCCCTGTCCCTGACATGATCAAAAGACATGGTTTTGGTAATGAAATGATGTCAAACCAGCTTACCTTGCAGCTCTGCTGATCAGACAATTTACATGGAATATAAAAATTTCTATTAAAAAATTCCTTTGTTCATTTCCATCAACCAAGACTCTGATTTCCTGTTAGGTTTCTCTGTCCTTCCTCCACTCCTTCCCCAACATCACAAGACTCCAGCAACTTCTCCACAACTGGACCATGTAGAGCCCATTCCACATTCCCCTGCCTGGAACTCAGACTTAGTCTCTGGTCTCTCAGTACTTATCCAAAAACACATTAATGTGCTCAACTAAACAAGGATGAGTGTTAGGATTTTATTTCTTTCCCAACCAAGCTCTTCCAGGGACAAGGACCAGGACAGAGGGTTATTGCTTCCATGATATGAATTATTTTACCCTTCCTTCAGGGAAACAAATGGTCTCTCCAAAACCTGGAGTTGGGTGGATGATAATAGACAGGATCATATATTTATGGGAATTCTTGGTTCACTAATTGGAGAAAGACTTCCTGATCTTTGTGCCCTAATTCCAGGGAAGGATATGTGTGTGTGTGTGTGTGTGTGTGTGTGTGTGTGAGTGAGAGAGAGAGAGAGAAAGAGAGAGAGAGGGAGAGAGAGGGTGAGGGAGAGAGAGAGAGAGAGAGAGAAAATCAGGACTAAAGAAAGGAGCAGGCCAGAAATGTGCTGATCATAAGAAGTTATGGAGTTATGACATACAGAGATGAACCTCCTGGCAACCACAACAGCAAGGGCAACTTTGTGAGCTTCATCAACAGAATGGAGGAAGTATAATCATTCCTCAACAGACACATATTTTCTGGAGTTGAATCATAAAAATAACTGGCAATCAGATATGGTTATGTTGACAATAGTTTTACAACAAATTCAGAGCAGTTACCATACAGAATGTGCTTTACTGACCCCCTCGTAAAAGCCGAAAGGATGGCATTGTAGCACATCGTGGTGAAAGACATTCTGTTGTGGGTAAGGTAATTGGTTCAAAAAATCTTCTAGTTACAACAAAGAAGGTGTAAATGGATTGAGAACTCAGTTCCACCAAGACACTACCCTCTGACAGGGGCTGCTGTGCACTGGGACCTCATTCTATTCACCTATTCACTACAACGTATGCTTGACTCTAACATGGGTCCAACATGTATCTTATTTCATGGAGTTTAAATTCTTGGGAATTTAAATGATTAAGCCGTTGTGTTCCCAAATCCTGATATTCTAAAGGTAGTATAATATGTGACAGGTTCTTGGTTAGAAGTCCTGATAGCCAAACTTTCTGTTATGACACTGATATCCTTTAGGACTCCTCCAGGACAGATTTAGGACAGGAAGACACTAAAACGCAAACAACAGGAACTACTCAGTAGGTGGAATCCGACCTTACAATCCTCTCTGTGTAGCCTCCAATGGAAGAGCCCTATTTTTGCATAGCTCAAGGCTGAGCTCAAGTCAGAGCACAACCAGCTAGCGCGGTGGGCTCACACGGAGCCCCGGGAGCCCCTGATGGGAGCAGGCTGCCTCTGCGCTTACACAGCTGTAAGGCTCCTCATGTTCTTGGGCTGGTCCATCACATGTGTGGCTTCAAAATGTTCAGACCTCAGGCCTCAAATAATCTTTTGTTCCGCTTTCTTGCTTTGTATGTTTGACTCAGTAGCTTTGTTTATTTTCTTAAAATATTTCCTTTTGGTTTGTGTTTCTTGGCACGGCCCACTTTAGGATTTTCTAAATGCAATCTTCTTGGGACCCCTTTTTCATTCATAGTGCCACACCCTGGGAAGGACTGCAGGCTTTCAGATGACTTCTGCTTCCCAAGGCTTGGGAGGGCAGTCAGGACCTTGGTGCCCTCTCTTCTTCACCTGAGGGGTAAGGGCTTCTGGGGGACACTGCTCTGTAGGGTTTGGAGCTCTTTCGTTTAAAGTCCAAGAGAGGTACCCAAGCCAAAGAAATCCCATATTCTCATCTTACAACTGAACTTTTTTTTTTTTTTTTTACCATTGGTATTGGCAATACTGGTTTTCTGAAATTACAACTTTCTTGACCTCATCTTTGGGGCTCTGCAACCAGGGAGTCCTTTAAAAGGAGGCCCGGCAGAAAGACAAGCTGTCTCCAGCAGCCTCAAGCTTCAGAGATAGCCTCAGGCTTTCTTTATATAGATCTACCAGCTTTTTTTTCTTTTTTCTGCCCTGAGGAAAGACATAAAACCATTTCCCCAAGATTGTCAACATTCCAAAGCAACTAGTCCTGCGGGTTCCCTGCGTGCAAATGGCCATTGCCCTTCTCTGGAGCTGAGCTCCAGGGTGGAAGCTCTTGGCTCCCTGAGCATCTCCTTCAAAGAGCAAAATACCAGAGCCTCCTGAACCAACAATGAGGCATGTTTGACTAGTGGTGATGAAATGTCTTCTATAAACACTCCCTACCTTACCCACCTCCCCTTTCTAGGACTGATTCACCACTGAAATATTTGTGTCACTCAAGTTCAAGTACATTAAACCAAACGCTTTGGTGTCAGTAGTTCTCAAGTGCCATAGAAGGCCACACAACTTCACTGGCTAGGGAGGCAATTAAGTCAGCCAAAGCAGCCGCTGGTCTGCAGCAGGCCTGCCAGAACTGCACATGGGAACTGGGCCTGGGCTTTCTGGGTCAGATCTACCGTGCACGCTGGGAGTCCATGGTGCATAGCGAATTCCCCCTGAGAGTTCGGTGCCTTGCCCAGCCAGAATACACACTTCCAGCACAAGAAGAGTTAGGGGTAAGGCACCGACTAATGTGATTTCTTGTTCTACCATCAGCAGACTATGAAATCTCATTAATTCAGTGCCCTCTCCCTCAGAGCTTGGGACCCTAATTTAAGTGTACTTTTCCACTCTTGTATGGGGAAAGAGTTTTTAAACATACATTTTCAGAATAAAAGACTGCAGGAGGAACTAGAGTAATTATTTCCTGGGGAGAAAAGGAAAGAAAATAATATTGAGAACACCAGAAGCACCCAATTCATCTCTATATTCAGCAGTGGGAGCACTGGTATAAACTGACCCTTCCTTGCTTGTGCAAACACAGAACCCAAACTTCTCCGTGAACAAATTCTTCTGGGGGTGCCTAGTCACTGGGGAAAACACTGTCCCTGAAGTAGGAGGAGTTATGGTTGCTTCCCACAGCACCTTGAATTTTATTCTCCTCTGAACTCTGTTAGATAAAATCATTACCTTTTCAGGAAAGTCTATAAAAGTTCAGGTTATTCTATGGTTTAGCTACAGTATGTTCGTTTTATTATTACAGTACTGAATGAAGCTGAAAGGATACACATTGGGCTGTTACTCTACCATAGGAATCACACAACATATACATTATTAGGTGGAAATAATTAAATTGGCATTTTCGAAACCAGTGTTTTGAACACTATTCTTAGGATGTTATTAGGGTTATATGAAACAAAAACTCTTTATCTATTAAAATAAGTGTTACTAACAGCTTATGACATGAAGTTTAAAAGGTTTCTTTACGTTAGAATCTTCAATAACTGGGTGTGCATCGCAAATCTCTCCTAGGGTGTCTTAGTGTGCTATGCTTCCCAAATTTATTTTACAAAGTAACTATTTTTCTCTTTTTTCGAAACTATTAACATCTTCTGAAATACTTAGCTTTGGAACACAGTTTAGTAAATTTGGGGTTAAGCAGTATTTCCTGTGACATAACTAAGCTAATGCATCTGGTATAACTTTGACCAGAAGGGGCTAGAAGACTGATAGAAAAAAACCCATGTCTTTTTAATAATATTCTTTATAGTCACTGAATAGAACATTTAAAAAAGAGTATCTTACGGAAATTACTTTATAGGGACTGTCTGAAAAGCAAGCAAACAAACACACACTCTGGCCTTAGAACACTGCCTTATTGGACTTGATGTTGCTTGGGTGTGGCACATGTCACCTTATGCTCTTTGGATTAGAAATACTTGTGTGGCTGAGCTGGGAGGCTGATCACTGAATATTAATTTACATTTATAAGAAAATCTGTTCTGAATTATAAAGAGCTAACTTAACATTTCATCTTGGGAAAATGACTTCTTATGGATGTTTAAGCAGATGTTCTCGCATTCAAACTTTGCATTCCTTTATCTCTGTTGGTCTAAATCGGTGAGGTGAGCCTGTCCCCAGAGCTGCCATGTGGACACAGTGTGAAGAGAAGAACACTCTTTCTCCTGCAGTTCAGTCCCTTCCGCAGTTCCAGGCGCACCTCCTCACGTTACTGCTAAATCACTCAAGCTGCTGGCAGAGCAAGGCAACTTGTCCCTTTCTGAGCTGAGGGGCAACCTCCAGGCTCCCTTTTAATCTGATTGTTTTAATTCAACTTAATCTGCCCAGTAAATGTTTTCCTTCAGCTGTAGAAAAGTGTAAATCAACTAAGTAGCTCATAATCTATGTATACAGTTAAGAGGACTCATGCTGGCCAATGCAGTGGGAGTTGATGTGAGTTTGCTTTTGCTGGGTAATCACCACAGCTACCCAGAAAAGAAAGCATTTCATGTGAGAGTAATAATAGAAACAATACTTCATCCTAGTAGCAACTACCATTCATCAGTCATTTGCTGTATGCTGGTAGCTCTTCATTATCCTCGTTATCCTTGGCAAAGTAGCCATTGTTATTTCCATTTTACAGATGACTTAAGTGAGGTGCAGCAAGGTTGAGTAACGTGCCCAGGATCTCCCACCTAATAGTTGGTGAAGCCAGCATTCAAACTCAAGTATGTCTGGTGCCGATATGTTTGTTCTTGCTATTACACTACCACCATTCTGCCTTTATAAAAGTGACCCACACGGTTTTAACCTGTTCAATTTTATGACCTAAGAGCCTTGAGTTGACTCAATAGATTTGGATGGGATTTTTTTTTTTTAAATGTCAAGCATCTCAGAATCAAGACCAAATTGGATCTTTTAAATTTCTTCTAAAACTCCCATGGAGACACAGAACATGAAAACCCACACTTCCACCAACGTTTAGTACTAACGTCTAAACTTTGTCCAGAACTGAAAGGCACTTGCGTAACTGCAAGACCACGAGTGTGCATGGAAAAACATCATGTGAGGCCTGCTCATGTGATGTTGCTGGGGAAAGGGAAAACCTGCTCCCACGAAAGCGGGGAGGAAGACTATTTCCTTCTTGCCCTATCGGATATCAATGCAGAATATCTGCACCATGACTTCAGGCCCCTCTGCTTCACAGGAGTTAGTATTTGAACCAACCAGGATAGGGAGGGCTGGGCTGTGGCCTGGGTGTGGCAATGGAGCCTCAGGGGAAACTCCAGAAGAGGTAAATTAAGAGTGTGCTCAACATTTACAGGCCAAAGAACCAAAGATAGCCACAGCAATAATAATTGCAATTTACTGAGTATACACATAAAACGAAATTCCTTTCCACAAACATGCTTGTAAGTTTGTATGACTGAGAGCTTAGAAGACTTAGAAACTTAGCAAAAGAGTACTTTCTTTTCCTTTCTGAGTGGTTAAGAGGATTGATTGAGGTCAGAAAGAACTGATCTCATTTGAATCCTGTTCCGATCTTTACTAGCGATGTGACTTTGACAAGTCATTTACCTTTCACGAGCCTCAGTTTACTGAACTGTAACATGAGAATAGTGATATGTGATTTGGAGGGATGCTGTGGTAATTAAACGAGGTGATACATGGCGTATGCATAGTCCGGCACATAGATGGCACTTGCAACTGATTATCAATAATAATAATATTAATATTTGAGGCCTTGTTCCTGTATTACAACTGGACCACCAAACAATCCTTCAAGGTAAGTGGAAGAAATAAACCCACAGATTTTACATAGCTACCAGCAACAGGGGCTGGATTTAAATTGAGGCCCGGTTACTTTCCTAGATAATGCTTTTTCAATTATGCCTCCATGTTTCTTCTTGACTTTGTTAGACTGGTAGATATATGTTTAAGAATATTTTTGAAAATCTTAAAGGTAATCATTAAAAGAATTAAAAACAAATATGTGCCTATTAAAATTTGGGAGAAGATAAAAGCAAAGATCTCCAGGTTGAAAAAAGAGACAGAAATATATATCACAAATATGATGTATATACAAAAAAAAAAAAACAGTAATAGGAAAATAACACAAATTAATTGTAAAAATAAAGACACATGATTCTAACATTCTTATTAAAAGACTCAGCCTCCTTTGGGGAACAAAAATAATATTAATAAAACAATTATCTACTTTTTATAGGGGTAAAGCTTGAAGCAAAATGACACAGAAAAGATCAGAATAATAAGATGGGCAGAGATCTGCCCATTAAACACACGCATGGGAGCTCATGGAGTTGGAGGTTGTTGTCTTGACCTGGTAACTCTGAGTTGTTTCTCAGAATCCCCTTTTCTCTATGCCTCCAGATTGCAGTTGGGGCAAACAGGGAATTCACTTGATATTTGCAAGGCAGCGGTGATTACTCTCTGAAGGCCACTGTGGCCTTGTGGGAGGCTGTTAAATGTAATGGCAGGAGAGGGTCCCAGCTCATTTTTACACTCACCCAGTCCCATTTATCGGCTTTTCCTGACTGCTGGTCCTGCTGGTCACTGGCTCCTCCGGGTCCATCGTCAACATCTTGGTGGTAGAACTACACAAGAAGTAGTTAGTTATGCAGAGGATTCAATTTTCTATCTGCTTTCCCACCAGCTCCCCTTCATGGCCCCATCCTGGGCCCTTGATGGTCCTGAATTCCCGGGTTACCCTGAAGGGTGCAACTTTTCTACCCAAGCCAGTGCTTCTGGAAAGCTGGTACTTCCAGATCCTTGCTTCCCTAGCCTTTTCCATAATCACACAAAGACTTATTCCTTACTGTAATACATTCTTTATTCCCTGATATTCAGAGAGGTTCTGCTTCCTGATTGAACCTTATAAAATATAGGTAGGAATATCAATTTTAGGCAAAGTATAATTTCAGCAAAAGTGTTAACTGGGTAGATATGATCTTTAAAAAAATAAAAGCAAACCCCACAATGTATCTAGTAACAGCTATTAATCTTTATTTATTGAATATCCTGTTGGCTATATAAAGGAAAACCAATTGAAATCCAAAGCAAAAGGAGAGTGCCCAATAGAAACTTAAGAAATCATAAACTAGATCATTAAAAACCTTAATAAATTCCAAAACATATAAAATATATATTTTATAGGGGTCATTCTCAGACTTTGCAATAAAACCATAATTGATTTTTGTTCAAATTTAAAAAAGGACTTTTCAATTGAAGAAAAAATAAAATATTTCTTAGATAATTTAATTCAAAATAATATTAGAAAATAAAGAAATTTGGAATATTACATACCAAAATCTATGCTCAGGGATAAATGTATAGATTTACTTTTTCATTATTAATAAAAATAATAATGACAATAAAAGTGTGAACTGAAGAATTTAAAATGTAATAAGAGGAATCTAAAAAAATTAGGAGAAAATATTTTAAAACTACCTTAAAGAATAAGTAAAAATACTAACAAAATATAAGCAATTAGAGTAATATGAAGGAGAAATTTCTCATCTTGTATTAAATAATGTGCACTTCTAGAAGTTGACTTACTGTGTTAAAGGTTATGCAATTTTAAATTACAATAGTTATTGAAATTGCTCATCAAAAATTATTGTGAGACTCTATTCCCCCATATATTTTCCAACTAGATATTTTGAAGCTTTTTGGTGTTGTATAAATTGATCAATTGTATCTTATAATTTTAATTTGTATTTCAGTCAGTTATAAATGAAGTTAGACATCTTTTGTAAGTTTGTGATTTGAACTTCTTATAAACTTTTTACTCATACATCTTGCTCAATTTTCTATTATATTTCTGACTTTATGTAATTGATTTATTATAGTTCTCTGTTATTAGTCTTTAATGATACGTGTTTCAAATAGTTTTTTTCATTTGTCATTTGTCTTTCAATATTCTCATAAAAGTTTTTAAATTATATATACAGGCTTGTTTATGGCAACTTGTTTTTAATAGTAGAAACTTGACTCATATTCTTCTATATGAAAATTAGGATCAAGTTGGGTTTTCTTCCCCATAAAAAACTCATTGGCAATATTAAAAGAATTGTATTGAATCAATAGATCAATTTATGAAAAATTGACTTTTATGTTCTTAAGTTTTCTCATCTATGGGCACCCTATAACTTTGTCATTCATTTCTAAATATTTGTAATTTCTGTTATGATTTGTCCTTTGAACCAGAGACTACTTAAAATTGCTTTCTTTAAATTTCAAATTTATGAGACTTTGGGAAGCATATTTTATCATTTCTAATTTTATTAAATTTTAGTCAGAGACAGTGGTGTGTATTTTATAAATTGTTTGATGTTTGTTGAGATTTCCTTATGGGCTAGTACTGTGTTAGTTTTCTATTGCTGCATAACAAGTCATCCCAAACTTCGTGGCTTACAATGGCACCCATTTCCAGCTCATACAGTTGTCTGAGGTCAGAAAACTGGCACGGTGTGGCTAGGTTCTCAGCTCATGGCCTCACAGTGAGGAAATCACAGTATCAACTATGCTGAGTTCTTGCCTGGAGACTCTCGGGAAGAATCTGCTTCCAAGCTCATTCTTGTTTGTACAATTCAGGTCTTCGGGGCTGTAAAATGGTGATTCCCAGCTATCTCTGCCAGCTACCAGCTGGGGATCCCTCCGAGCTCCTAGAGATCACTTGCATTCTGAGCCTGGTGATCCCTCCATCTTTAAAGCCAGAACAGAATATTTCTTTTGGATCATATTACCCTCATGGCTTTGAATCTCTGACTTACTATGTCTAGAGCCAGCTTTAAGGTGCTCATGTAATTATGTCAAGCCCACTTGGATAATTTCCCTGTCTTAAGGTCAACTGATTGGTGCCTTAATTACATCTGCAAAGTCCTTTTACAACAGTACCTACATTAGTGTTTGATTGAATGACTGGGTTATGTGTATATCATGTTCTGGGCTCTTGGGGGCCATCTTAGAATGGCCACAGATATGTGCTTAAAAAGAATATACAATATATATTTGCTGTGTTCAGTGTTCTGTATATATCTATTTGATCAAACTTACTGCTTATTGTCTTCAAATCTTCTATGTCCTTACTATAGGTTTCAATGCATTCACATCAATGTGTATGTTAATATCTTGAAATTAGTGAAAATAGCATAGTTAAATTATTGAAATTTAAGACTTAGAAAAGTAGCATCATTTCAGACCTCATTATCCACATGAAAGACTTCCACTTCATTTCTCGAATGACTTTTTGGTACCTAATCTTTAAGAACTTTGCAAGAATAAACTTCCTATTTTGCTGACACACCAGGTTCTCCAAGCCCGTTTGGTTTGCTAGTGCTTTACTCTTGACACAGAAGGCTTCTCGCCGCGTGAATTCTATCCTACACGTCAAAAACTCTAAGGCATCTTTCAAAACACTCTTCAGTCATCTCTTCATGCCATATCTGACCCCAAACGGTGTTATCTTATAGTTTTTTCATTTATTTGTAGTTAATCCTTCCTCCTTTCCTCTTTTTCTTCCATCTTCCCATAATAAGCTCTCATTTTTTACATATATATCTATACATACGCATACATTATACACACACATATATGTATGTTTGGGAGCGTGTGTTTGTGTCTCTGTGTGTGAATCCTTAATTATGTCTCCTTCTTTTCTTCTCTAGGTTATGCTATACTACCCATGGTTGGGTGTGAATATTGGGGAGGGACATGTGTTTTAGGTCAACATTGTGTTTCTAGTATCCAGGGAAGTTCCTGGTCCAGATAATTTGTTAAATAAATAAATAAATGGTTGGATAGATAAACATTAATAAAGTGCACACTATAAGAACAGGCTTTCATTCAATCATACTTAAAGTGTCGGGTTTTTATCTCTGTTTTTCCCACTAGTCTATAGGATGTCTTCACTGCTGCAGTCATCCTGGTCTACAACATCACCGTTTCTTACCTGGACAACTGCAACTGTCTCCTTAGTGCCTTCCCTGCATCCTGGTTCCCCGACTTCAAATCCATCATCCATGTAGCAGTCAGAGTGAGCTCCTGGAAGAATAAATCACATCATTTCACCACTATGCTTAACACCTTTTTAAAAACTAAAGTCTAAATTTTTAAATTAATTCATAAGAGAGTGATCATACATTTCAGGTAGCTTGTGACATTTCTATTTATGTCTATTTTCTTGGCATAAATCTTACTTCTGCTGCCAAGGTTCCAAACTGTGGCCCTTGGGTAAGATGTTCAGTCCTGAGGACATCCTGAAACAGTGGCTTAAAGAGTTCAAGGCCTTGGCCATTTTTCATGTGCTTGTTACTGATGTGAGTGAATTAGAGTTGGTTGGGGCACTGCATGCCCTAGGACTGCTTTGGGATATCTTAGTTGTTTTTCTTTAGCCTCACATATGCAAGAACCATTGTATCTGAGCAACTGAATATTCATAGCACTCTTGATTCTTTCAGATGTGCCCACAGTAGTCTTTGTTAACACGTAGGGTGAACATTCCTTATTGTACTCACCACATGCAAGCCACTGAGTTCAGCCTTGATAACATATCTAAATTTTCCACTGTGTTGTTCTAAAAGTTTATAATGTTGCTTTTTATGTGACTCCTAAACATATTGATCATTAAGATTGAGTGCCACCACTCATAGAACATTAGTATACATGTAAAATCACACATTATTTTAGTTAATTCACGTATTAACGGTATAAGCACTTTAATCTGTATTTACAGACAAAGAAATTGTGATGCTAACTTTTCCTACCTATACATCACAAAACAGCCAATGCTTCCTGTGATCAAGGCTAGTACGTGGAAGCATAACTCTTTAGGCTTAATGTGGCTGGTAATCTAGTAGGTAGGTAAACAATTATCAGATAAATAATTATGTATTTGGGTTGAATTTATTAATATAAGAGTATAAGGTATTGATTTGTTTATTGTAAGTATAATTGCTGAGCAAGGAAACCATGCATCTTGCCTTGGGCATTTGAGATTTTAAGATAGAAATGACAGAGCTCCTAACCCTGTTTTATCAAAAAGAGAGTTTTTATAGACGAACATTGCAATATTCTAGAAAAAGTGGCATGGTGTTTGGCATACAGATGGCATTAAAATATTGATATGTGAATAAATAAAATAAGGCAAACATGAGAGAAAGAACAAATGAAAGTACTGAGATCAGAGGGAGCACAGAAGAAATGACATTTTGCCCAGGAAGCCTAACAAAACATCACAAAAGTGGTCACGTTGGAAACCAGCTACTGGAATGTATGTCTGAGTAGACTAGCTGGGCAAGGCTAGAGAAGGGCATCCTTGGCAAGGGGAATAGCTGGCAAATGTGTAGAGCTGAACTAAAAACAAAAACCATGGCATGTGCAGAAAGTGGGTAGGAGTTCAATGATCTGGAAAGGGTCCCCAGGATTTTGTGGGCAGCGTTTTATCTGGATGAGGAGAAGTAATTGCTTTGATGCACTGATGTCCATGACTCAAGTTGATTTTGCTTCAGAATGTACACTATTGCTATTTCTCCCAAGTCCATGCAGGACTGGAGGACACATAGTCCTCCATAGTATCACCTTCACAAAATCAGCTATCCTGTCCTTGGAGCACCTACTGGACACCACTGCTGAAGCATGTGTACTCAAAGTGTGCCTCGCAAGAGCACTGTGGAGCAAAGGGCCCATCCTCCATGGTGAGCATGGATACCAATGCGTCAGGTTACTTCAAGCAAACTTTCCTTTTCTTGATGTTCCTGGTTAAGACACAAGAACAAAGATTTTGAATGAGAGTGAGAATGGGGCCATTTGCCTGAGGCTGTGGCATTTGTCTATTTTTTTTTGTGTGTGGTGTTTATTTATAAGACCATGTGGGTCAGGGTGGAACATGTGAGTGAATCCCAGTGTCTGAATCCCAGCTCAGCCCTTGGCTGACTTTGTTATCTTTAGCAAATCACTCACTTTCTTTGAACTTTGGTGCAGAAGTGATTTTTGAGGTTGCTGCTAGCTCCAGCAGTTTAGGACCCCCTCATCCTGTGGCATCCCAAGTTGTCAGAACAATCAGGCTTTTCAAGTGGCAGGGGTCAGAATAGAAAAACAAGCAAACAAAAAATATTAACCAGGAAACTTTCATGGGCAGCATCTTATCTGGGTGAGGGAAGTAATGGTTTTGATAGTACCACTGCCCATGATTCAAGCCAATTTATTTTGCAAAAAGTAGTCTTAATATCTCAGACCCAGTTGCTGAGTACTGGTTAGCTGGGAATTGGAAGAGACCAGGGCTGGGGTAGATGGATGTCATCTGATGCCATAAGCTCAACTTTTCCAAAACTTTCACATAATCTTAGGCATTAAAGCTACTTGTCTTTGAGTGAGAACAGCCTCCTCTTGAGGGGGCATCCTATTTTCCCACTATGTTCCAGAAAACAATGCTAAAACAAAGACAGTGGGGGCCAGTCTTCCCTGAACACACTAGTCTTAGGAGAGTCAGAGTCTGGTAGCTGCTGTCTTCTCAGAGGTTGCTTTAACGGCAATACTTCATGGCCTGTTCAGGGCCCAGGGATCTGCAGCATTCCTTTGAGGGAAGGAGAGGGGGCCACAGCGCTACAGCACCACATCTAATAGAAGAACATTCTGGGTGTGATGCTATGTAGGAGGATTTGTTTCTGTGCAGGAGTCTTATGAAAGGATTCACAGACCAAACAAATAAACAAAAAAGTGGCAGACACAAATGTACTTCCTGCCATTTTTTACCCAAAGAAAAAGGTTGATTTTGAAAATGCAAATATATATCATAGGCAAGATTCTTGTCTCTATAATAGTGGGAGTGAAAAAATTGTTGAAGTTCTATCTGTGTGTGTGTGTGTATGTGTGTGTGTGCGCGTGCACGTAGTATCTGGCTACTGTACTTTAACAATAATTCCTCTTGACATTATACAAGGTCAGCAAGTCACCCAAGACCACCCTGCTCGAGGATTTTCTTTCCATGCAGGGCTGCATGGACTCTCTCAGCTGAGAAATGTCACCCAGCACCTTTCATATTTATGGTGACTCATAAACAGGAAACCAGTCCTGTCCATGACATTGTAACTTTTTCATATCTCAAATCCTTTTATGAAAGTGAAAACACACACACACACAGACACACACATACACACACACACACACACACATACCCCAAACAAAACAAGAGAACTTAGCTGCCTTCTGCTTTCTGGGCCAAAATAAATATTGCCAAATTAGAAAGGCATACTGAACAAATTAAGCGCTAAATGCAAATTTATCGACTGAAATTCAATGGCGGAGTCACCAAAGAGCTTACAGTGGTGGAGTGCAGCCCTGTGAGTAGGTGTTTGTGTTGGCAGGTCTCTGCAGAGAGACATGGGAACAGTAATATAAAAAGAAAGCATTTCTGTTACACCCAAGATGAACAGTTTGTTTTAGAAAGTTCAAGTAAACAGTGTCTAACATATATTCACTGAATTCAGAATCTCAGTTGCTACCAAGAGAGAGAGGGAAAAAAATAAGCTGGCAAAATTTCTTTAAAAAAAAAATCTCCCTTGGAAATGTTCAAGTCAGCATTATAAATCATCTGATGAGATGGAGACATCCTTCCTCATCTCTGAGCCATGAATAAGCCCCAGCAGTGCTTCACCAAGGCAAACAAGAACTTTTCTCTTAAGGATATTTAAAACTTACAAAATAAGGAGAAGATTTATCTCAGTATTTTCTGATGTCCCAAATGGAATATACATGATTCTTTTTAAGTTATGGGCATCATTTATGATGTCAAAGTTTTGAACATTGTATGTATATTGCCTTGTTTTGATGATTGATTTGGGAGAGGTTAAGGCAGAGAGTGGATATGTTTGTAACTGTGACCACGAACTCAAACGCTTCCCTTCCTACTTTATTAAGGTTCTCCCATCTTCTTTAACATGAAAGACCCTAAAGTGCAGTGAAACTTACCAAGATCTCTGTTTGCATCAGATGTTTCTTCTTTAGCAAAGAGTTCCCACAAGCTTTCTTGTCTCTCCTTTGATATCAGACAGTTGAAGAAATCATGAGGCAGGAGAGTCATTTATCATACACTACAGATTGAGAATTCAAAGGGAACACCATAGCATGCCAATTCTAGAAAGATATTTAGAAAGTTTTCTTTATCAGAGGAAAAATTAGTGGCCCAGAGAGAGGTTTTAACCTGCCCAAAGTAACACAGTGAATCTATGCCAGAGAAACTTCTAGAAGATCAATTTTTCCTTATCTTGCTAACTCCTACTAAAGTTCTTCCTGTATACCACTCTCTCTCTAACACTATTATTGTTTAGAGTTTTTTTCTATAGCTAATACGCTCTTTCCACACCTAGCAACATAGAATAACGAAGTTAAATATCTCCTTTTCCAATGCACAGTTTTGCTTAAGAAAATCCAGTGGCCTTCTACTGCAGACAAGGAGATAAGTCTAAACTCCTCAAGAAATTTGGGTTTTGAGGCTGAGGATAGTCTTGGCTTTTGTTGGTCAAGACAGAGGACAAGTTCCTTGCTATGCCAGGAAGATAGCAAGAAAATCACAAAGTAGAATAGGACCATATATGACTTCTGGAGTAAGGGAAATATATTAATATTTAGTGGGTGGAAATAAAAATGGCTTAGACATTATCATTCCTAATGTGACATTCCCTAAGAAATCAGCCAATGTTACCTTTTAGACATTAATTTATCTTTTTAAAATTGACAAAAATTATATATATTTATCATGCACAACATGATGTTTTGAAATATGTGTATATTGTGGAATGATTAAATTGAACTAATTAACATATGTATTACCTCACACACTTAATATTTTTGTGGTAAGAACACTTAACATCCAGTGTTACATTTTTTAAAAGTATTTATAAAGTCAAAGAAATGAGCATTAACTTTAATTTATTTGCATATCACAATTTCCATTCACTAGAAACCAAGTAGCCAACTATAAGCCATTATAGGCTGAGATACTGTCAGCTCAGAGACTCACACACACACCAGACAGCCTCGTACATGCAGATTGATTTACTTGGGGCATCTGGATTCAGCTTAGATTTCTTTCTAAATCAATGGTCCAGGTCAATGAATATTTGCATATATTCTTGGAAATGTATCCCTGGGAGTTCGGTAAAATTTGAACTGCTAAAAAAATAAAATCAAATAGAAATTAAAACTCTTTTGAACTCATTTTAGTGAAAAGTGATATAAAATAAATACATTAATTTTATTAATAATAGTACACTCACTAATAATATATAAATTCCTTGGTGAAAATAATCAAAGTTTTCTGTTATAATGTTTGATTCTTAGTGATCTTTCCTTTGGTTGAATATTAGACTAGGCCCTCCCATGGCCCTGGTTCTTGATGTAGAATCCACTGCCACCACTTTAGCTAGGTGGCCAGTCCTCACTCTCAACCTGAGCAAGGTGGTTCAGGGCTTGGTCTGCTTCAGAATCTACGTGCTCCACCATTAAGGAATTGGGTGCTCCTGTGAAGTAGGAGATACAAGGTTTTATCATCTGTTTGTTATTGCATAGCTTAAAACAATAGATGTCTTCTAATATATGGATGTTTTATTAAATAAATACCAATTTTACTCTTTTCACGTGGGTTGATCTGCCCTAGAATAATCTTAGGCTGATGAATTCTGCCCACTTCAAAGGATGAATGTTCTTCAGATTAATTGAACTGTGAATGTGGAAGTACTAGGTAACTATAGAGAACTACAACGTTGAGTAGACAAGATTATTAGTGTGGACATTCATGGAGATGCTGCAGCCAACTTAAAATCTGTGCTTACTTAGAAAATGATGCCTTCTGAAAGCATATATGAGACATGGTGGGCGCTGGGCACAGTGGCTCATGCCTGTAATGCCAGCACAATGGGCAATGGGAGGCCAAAGCAGGAAGATCACCTGAGCCCAGAAGTTCAAGGTTGCTGTGAGCTATGATCAAACCACTGTACTCCAGCCTGGGTGACAGAGCGAGATCCTGTCTCAAAAACAAAAATCAAAAAGAAAAAAACCCCAAAGAAACCCAATCAAACAAAAAAAGATGTGGTGGGTTTGTGTCCCAGGACAGGTTTTGCTAACATGGTAGGCTGGGAGTAGAGTGATTGGAGGTGGAATGGGCTGGGGGTTGAATAACTGACTTGGCTGTAAGGATGACCACCACTCATACAAAATAATCCCTAAGGAGTGGCCTCCTCTTCAGTCTTACTCAATTATGAACAGAGTCTGGGGCACAAAGCAAAACTTGGAGTAACTGGATGGCTCCTTGGGAAGCAAAGATCCTGCGGGAAATGAGCCAGGTCCCGCACCCACCACTTCTCTGCCTATTCCCCTCTAGGTCTGTCTTCAAGACTTCTCCTTCAGCAGAGTCTTCTCAGAGTTTTCTATTGCACACCGCTGCTATCCAAACTCATCATATAAATCCATGCAAATCACTTACTCCAATGCCTAGCATATTTAAGGAGTTAATAAATATCTATCACCAATCTCATTGTGCTATCATGATCATTGTCAACATCATCATTATCACTATCATTGGTTTAATCTTTACAGAATTCATGTTTGTTCCTTAATGAGGAAAAATGAAAAGTCAACCTCATACTTGTAACTGGTAAATATATTATTTATAATTTGTCTTACATGACAAAGTCTAACTGTTCATGAGAAAGAACAATTAGATTTCAGAGAATTCCCTCATCATGTTGAAAATATTACCTTTTGTTACTGCCATACTTTTATAAAGACATCTTGAAATGAGGTAATAGGTATCTGAGCAGCCTCGATCAGATTACGTTGCCTTGTCCAGGCTCCTTTCTGCTTGGGGGTGTTCTACCTTCCAAGTGTGAACACCTGCTCTTTCATTCCATGTGGTGACTTCTTTGAGGATATAAATCTTACATCCTCTTTCTTTACCTTTTCCTAGTATCTAACCCAAGATTTTGCATGTATTAGGTGTTCAGGAAAAACTCTGCAATGAATAAGGGAGTTTGAGAGCAATTGGGGTTTGAGTTGGAACAGAGGTATGTTCAGTGAGTTGAGTATAAAGTCTGATAATTCTGTGGGGCCTGTCCATAGTCATGCACGTCTATAAAGCTCCATTTTCCCATTCACACTTGACACAGGTGATGTGCACCTATGTACCCGCACGCTCACAGCTGTGCGGGCATGTGTATTACAGTGCGCTCCAATGCCAACATTCACCTTCTCTGCACCCAAAACTGCCCTTCTCGCCACCCCCTGCAAATCCAGGCTCACAACCAGGCACACTCTGTACACAGACACACGCCAACACAAACACAGACAAACTGCTACTGGCCGGCACTTGTACATACACACGCTACATGTACATAAACCTCTGCCCTGCATACGCTCCGGGTGTGTATGAAACTGGGACTAAAAGTTGGGAAGCCCCCTGAATCCCTGCCTGTGTGGCAGTCAGAACATTATAAAATACGTCACATTAAGAAAATTCTCTTTACCCCCTGGGGACTGCAGGCTGACTTTAGTGTTTTCATGGACCCCAAATACTGACTCTTCTCTGACTTTGCTCAAGTCTAGTTCCTGAACAATACATAGATTGTGTCAGGATCAATGAAAAGAATACACTGTGTTCTCTAAGTGCCTTTAGGAGTAGTGTCTCAAACACCCAAGACAATGTTACTATTGTCTCCTAAACTCAAGTCTGTTGTTTTATCTTTGAGGAAGTTTATTCCTAGATAGAGATCTTCATAACACCAGCTAGAAATGGAGGCACTGACAGGCTAAGTTGCCATTTATTGCAGTGGTATAAGAGCACCATTTTAAGAGCACCATTTAAAAGCTGAGTGAGTTTTCTCCTCAGCAAATACAGCCACTTGCCCTGGTCAGATCTGCCTTTCTGGAAAACTCAGGCTTTAGCAATCAGCCCCAGGAAGTTACTGGCAGAATCTGCGGAGCTGTAAAGGCCAATGGGAAGGGAGAGAGTTTAAACTTTAACTTCTTCAGACATCATGGGACCATCACAAAAATGTATCAGAAACACCCACTGAAAACATTTTTCACAGTCACCGTGCAGATGACAGAAGATAAGAAATGTTAGCAAAGGTGGAAAGTTCTACAGCGATAGCATCTCAGACCTGCGTGGATAGAGACAGTACTTCTCAGAAGTTTCCTGAGGAGTTCACGTCACTGGTTCTCTTTTGACCTACAGACACAGAAAGAAAAACCTATCCGCAAATCACTTTTAGGACAAATATTCTCCCCTCCCTCCTCCTTGTTCTGGAATGCTAAGCCTGAAGGGTCCCAATCCAATTTCTCTCTCTCTCTCTCTCTCTCTCTCTCTCTCTCTCTCTCTTTTTTTCTTACAAAAGAAGAAAAACCAAGAACATGAAAAGAGAGGGGCTTACTCACCTTAATAATGTAGGGAACAAGTGAAGACTTAACCTCAAAGTCTCGGACTCTCATTTTAGGGTTTATTTTTATTTTTTCCCATCAGACCCTGCTGTTTCCCTCAACTCGTTCAATTCTCCCCCATGGCCAATGAGAATTAGGCATCTTTTCAGTGAAAACACTTGCTGACTCAGTCTCATTTTGTGCTGCAGGCTTTTAATTTATCACTTTTACTATAAAATGATTTGGGGCGGGTTTTTAATGAACTCTTAAGTGAATTTAGTGGGCAAGGAGTTAAAAATGAATTTGATTGTGATATAAAAAAGGTTTTTTATTCTAGACACCTGGGAGCCCTTAGAACAAGGTTTTCAGGGTAGCGAAGGGAGAGAACCTTCCTTTGATTTCTATTTGCTTCAGATGTGGATGAGCCAACTTCCTGGAGTCTCTACCAGGTCAGGAAGCTGCAGAGCTGCAGGCAAACGTATGCATGGCTCGGCACATCTCAAGGTTTGCTACCTTGTACCAAAGACCAGGAATCTAAGGCCACTTGAATTGTTACAACACACCTAGAGTCATGTTCCCATCTCCAGACTTGGCTTGCCAGACTCTCTACCCACTGTCAGAGCTGGGAAGGTTTTTAGAGGTTATCAGATACAACCCATTTTATAGGTAGATAGGTTTGGGTTCATAGAAGGCAGGGTAGTCAGAATAAACCCCCCACCTCGACTCCACTAAGATGTCCATGACCTAATCCCAGAACATGCAAATATGGCAAAAGGGACTTTGCTGGTGTGATTAAGTTAAGGATCTTGAGATAATCCTGGATTGTCTGGGTGGCCTAGTGTAATCACAAGAGTCTTCCTAAGTGGGGAGGTGGCAGGGAGGCAGGTGAGGGAGAGTCAGAGCAGGGAGGTGACGCTGGAAGCTCAGAGGGTTGCGATGGCTGTGTAAAGGTCACAAGCCAAGGAATGTGGGCAGCCTCTAGAATTTGGAAAAGCCAAGGAAACGACTTCCCCTCTAGAGCCTCCAGAAGGAATGCAGCCCAGCTGGCCGCTTCATCACAGCCCTGTGAGACCCATCTCAGTCTTCTGATTTCGTGAATTTAAAGACGAATTTGTGTTGTTTAAAGCCTCCTAACTTGAGGTAGTTCATTACAGCACCCATAGGAAACAAATACAGATGAGAGTAGGTAAAACTGGGACGGGGACCTGCCTTCCTTCTTTCTCCTTTTGTGTGGAAACCATCCTCCTGACTCTCCTCCTTCACTTGGCCAACTTCTTTCCTCCTCAAGCCTTAGCTGAGGGTGCAGTGTAGCAAAGCCTCCCCTCAGACCTGATTCAGACTGTTTCTCAGGGCTTCTGCTGGCCCCGTGTCATCTTCTATGAAATTATTCACCACCGTGGTCTGCCCTGATTTGCTTGCTCACCTCCCCCAGCACACTGCACGCTCCTTGTGAGCATGAACCAAGTCTTACTCATCTTCTGATCACAAATACCTAACTCAGGAGAGTCTTGAGCCATCACTTCTTAAACATTTATTTCAATTTATTTTTAATTATCATGGGTACATAATAGTTGTGTGCATTTATACTAATAGAATACTTGTGATGTTTTGATACAGGCATACAATGTGAATTAATCAAATCAGGGTGTAATTGGGGTATCCATCACCTCAGGCATTTATCATTTCTTTGTGTTAGGAGCATTCCAATCCCACTTTTCTAGTTATTTTAAAGTATATCCTAACTTATAACTGATTACAGTCACTTTGCTGTGCTATCAAGTATTGTTAATTCTAATTATCTAACTATATTGTTGCACCCATTAACCATCCCAACTTTACCCTCCCCTCCCTGCTACCCTTCCCAGCCTCTGGTAACCATCATTCTACTCTCTGTCTCCATGAGATCAATCGTTTTTAATACTTAACTCCCACATATGAGTGAGAACATGTGAAATTTGTCTTTCTGTGCTTGGCTTATTTCACTTAACATAATGTTCTCCAGTTCCACCCATGTTGTTGCAAATGCCAGGATTTCATTCTTTTTTGTGGCCATATAACATTCCACTGTGTATATGGACCACAGTTTCTTTATCCATTAATCCATTGATGGACAGTTAGGTTGATTCCAAATCTTGGCTGTTGTGAATAGTGCTATAATAAACATGGGAGCGCAGATAACTTTTTGATATACTGATTTCCTCTCCTTTGGATATATACCAAACAGTAGGATTTCTAGGTCATATGGTAGTTCTATTTTTAGTTTTTTGACAAACCTCCATATCATGCTTTACAGTGGTTGCACTAATTTACATTCCCACCAACGGTGTGTGAGGGTTCCCTTTTCTCCACATCCTCACCAGCATTTGTTATTGCCTAACTTTTTGAGTACTGGGGTGAGATGATATCTCATTGTAGTTTTGATTTCCATTTCTCTGATAACTAATGATGTTGAGCATTTTTTCACATACCTATTGGCCATCTATATGTCTTCTTTTGAGAAATGTCTATCTAGATCCTTTACCCATTTTTAAATTGGATTATTTGATTTTTTTCCTTTTGAGCTGTTGGAGCTCTTTTATATTTTAGTTATTAATCACTTGTCAGATGGGTAGTTTGCAAATATTTTCTCGCATTCTGTGGGTTGTCTTGTCATTTTGTTGATTGTTTCCTTTGCTGTGCAGAAGCTGTTTAGCTTGATGTGATCACATTTGTCCAATTTTGCTTTGGTTGCCTGTGCTTTGGGGTACTACTAAAGAAGCCCTTGCCAAGACCAATGTCCTGAAGTGCTTCCCCAATGTTTTCTTTTAGTCGTTTCATAGTTTCAGGTCTTAGATTTAAATCTTTAATCCATTTGATTTAATTTTTGTGTATGGTGAGAGATAACGGTCTAATTTCATTCTTTTGCATACAGATATCCTGTTTTCCCAGTACCATTTATTG
The DNA here is from genome assembly GCA_963574885.1 of Lepilemur ruficaudatus. NCBI lineage: Eukaryota > Metazoa > Chordata > Mammalia > Primates > Lepilemuridae > Lepilemur > Lepilemur ruficaudatus. The sequence goes on from CAUYRT010045299.1 coordinate 95,316, forward strand.
AAGAGACTGCCCTTTCCTTACTGTACGTTCTTGGCACCTTTGTCAAAGGTAAGTTTACTATAGATGTGTGGATTTATTTCTGGGTCCTCTAGTCTGTTCCATTGGTCTATATGTCCATTTTTATGCCAGTGCCATACTGTTTTGGTTACTACAGCTCTGTGGTATAATTTGAAGTCAGGTAATGTGATTCCTCCAGTTTTGTTCTTTTGTTCAGGATGTCTTTGGCTATTCTGGGTGTTTCGTGGTTCCATATAAATTTTAGGATTAATTTTCCATTTCTGTGAAAAATGTTATTGGTATTTTGTTGGGGCTTGCATTGATTCTATAGATTGCCTTGGGTAGTATGGGCATTTTGACAATATTTATTCTTCCAGTCCATGAGCATGGACTGTTGTTCATTTTTTTTGTTTCCTCTTCAACTTCTTTCATCAATGTTTCATCATTTTTCATTATAGAGATCTTTCACTTCTTTGGTTAAGTTTACTCCTTAACTCCTTGGTATATTATTTTATTTGTAGCTATGATAAATGAGATTATTTTCTTGGTTTCTTTTTTAGATTATTTACTGTTGACGTATAGCATGCTACTGATTTTTGTATTTTGATTTTGTATCCTGCAACTTTACTGAATTTGTTTATAAGTTCTAACAGTTTTTGGTGGAATTTCTCTAGATATAAGATTATATTGTTGGCAAGCAAAGGTAATTTCACTTCCTCCTTTCCAATTTGGGTGCCCTTTATTTCTCTCTCTTGACCAATTGCTCTAGCTAGAACTTCTGGTACCATGTTGAATAACAGTTATGAAAGTAGGCATCCTTGTCTTGTTCCAGATCTTAGAGGTAAGGCTTTCAGTTTTTCCCCATTCAGTATGATACTAGCTGTGTGTTATTATATATGGCTTTTATTGTGTTGATGTAAGTTCTTTTTCTATAAGGTTTTCTATAACCTTCTTATATCTGAATACTAATATCTTTCTCTAGGTTTGGAAAATTCTCTGTTATTTCTTTGAATACATTTTCTACCCCGATCTCTTCTCTACCTCCTCTTTAAGGCTGATGCCTAGATTGAGGCTATTTTCTAGATCTTCCAGGTGTGATTCCAGGTGTGATACATTTTTTTATTTTTTATTCTTTTTTCTATTCTGACTGTGTATTTTCAAATAGCTTGTCTTCAAGCTCACTAATTCTTTCTTCTGCTTGATCAATTCTGCTGTTGAGAGACTCTGATGCCCTTCTCAGTTTGTCAATTGAATATTTAAGCTCCAGAATTTCTGCTTTTTTTATTATTTCAAACTCTTTGTTAAATTTTTCTGATAGGCTTCTGAATTTCTTCTTTGTGTTGTCTTCAAGTCCATTGAACTACTTTAGGACAGCTATTTTGAATTCTTTGTCTGAAAGTTCACATGTCTCCATCACCCTGGGATTGATCACAAGTACCTTATTTAGTTTGTTTTATGAAGTCATGTTTTCCTGGATGTTCTTGATACTTGTGGATGTTCATCAATGTCTGGGCACTTTAGAGTTAGGTATTTATTTTAATCTTCACAGTCTGGGTTTGTTTGAATCCATTCTTCTTGAGAAGGCATTCCAGATATTCAAAGGGAATTGAGTGTTGTAATCTGAGTCTTTGGTCACTGCATTCTTATCTGTACTGGGGAACCCCAAGCCCAGGGATTCTGTGACTCTTGCCGATTCCTGGTGGTACCACCTTGGTGGATTTGGGTGAATATGGGAGAATTCCCTAGATTACCAAGCAAATTCTCTCACTCTCTTCCCTTACTCTCTGTGCTGGGCTGCTGGAGTTGGAGGAGGAGTGATGTGGGCATTCCCTTTGGCCACCAGGGCCAGGTCACACCTGAAGCCAGCCCAGTCTCACCCAAAGTGGTGACTGTTTCTTGGCTACTGCTGATGTTTATACAAAATCCACGGGCTCTTTAGGTAGCAGGCAGTGAATCCTGCCAGAACTGGGTCTTTCCCTTCAGGGCAGCATGTTTCCTTCTGGACAGGTTGGTCTAGAAATGCCATCCATGAACTAAGGCCTATATCAGGGACTTCAGGAGTCTACTTGGTACTTTATTTTACTGTGGTTGAGCTGGTACTGAAGTTGCAAAACAAAATCCTCCAAACTCTTCCCTTTCCTATTCCCAAGTGGAAAAAGATTCTCACTGAGCTTCGCTGCCTAGAATTGGGGGAGGGGTGACACAGGGACTGGCTTGGCTGCCACTGCTGGCATCTCACTGGATCACAAGCACCCAGGTCCACTGGCTCTGAGCCAGTACAGCTTCAGGTATTACCCAAGGACTACAGCCCTTATGGGTTGACTGCCTTATGAATTTATTTCAGGCCCCAGTCTGCTTTTTATCAGGGGGTGGTGAGGCTAGCTGGGACTTGAGTTTCAGGGTGGAGAAATTCCCTCTGGCCAGGCTGGTCTAAATGCTCCCTCCATGGGTCTAAATGCTCTACCCTGTGCTGTGTTCCCATGTGCCAGGTTGCCCTGAGTTCTGATGCAAAGTCCCACAATCACTTCACTCTCCCTCCCTTGGGCACACAGATTCTCTCTCCATTCCAGTGCTGATGTAGCCCTGCTGGGGATGGGGATGGGTGGTGTAGGCAATGCAAGATTGTCTTTTTTGCCCTTTCTGTGCCTCTTTCCTTAATATAATGTTAAAAATAGGTGTTGTGATTGCTCACCTGATTTTTGGTTTTTCTGAAGTTGCTTGCTTGCATGGACAGTTGTTGAATTTGACATTTGTGTGGAGGGACGATCACTTCAGGTTTCTATTTGGCCATCTTGTTCCACCCTGCCCTGAGCTATTGCTTTTGAATGAATGCACCAAAGAGTAATAAGCTCTTTTCAAATTTTCAGGGTTTTGGATTTCTATAGCTTAGCATTAAAGAAGAACATATATATTTCTTCTGGGGTTTTATACTTGCCCTTTACATTTTGTCTCCCAGAAGGGCATGTCCTAGAGGTGACCTCAGAGCCTATGGATCCAGGCGGATTGCCTGTGGGACAATAGGACCTTGGGCACAGGCTCAGGACTGCTTATCTGAGGCAGGACTCATGCTTTGGGCTCTTCAGGAGGGGCTTCCTTGAGCCTGTCACTAGTTGTTGCAGCATCATGGGAAAAAAGCTCCCTGTCTGAGGTGGTGAGCTAGCTTTCATGAACCCTCTTATCCCCAGACAAACCAGTTCACCACACCTAAAAGGGAAGTTTTTTTTCAAGGATGCTGAGGAAATGCCAATGCCAGATATCATTTGGCACTTCATGAGTGACTCCAAAACTCTGTCATGGGCTAATTGCATATGTCTGTTCCTACATATGAAGATAAGCATAAATGAACATCTGTCACCAGCTCCTGGTTCTCTGAGCCAGCTGATTGACCTAGGAGTATGAGCTGTTTTGGAGAAGACAGTCCTGGCACCTTTGTTTTCTGGCTTCTTCTACACTCTCTGTGAAACATACTCATGATTCCTGCACTGGCCTTTTATGTCTCTCCCGGTGTCTTAAGCCCTACGAAAATGGTAGGGCTCTTTTGCCTCAGCTTTTCCCTCTGGAGGCTGTGGGTCTGTTCTTCTCATCCAGATCCTTCACTTTAACCCCAGTGGATATGGCTTCTACCCAAGGAGTGTAGCTGACCTGCCACCACTGGAAGGCACCCTAGAAGGTAGGAGCTCAAAGATCTGGCTGATGTGTCCTCTCTTTCAATATTTATTTCCATTTTACAAATGAAAGACGATTTAGCCTAAAGATATCATTCTGATTGCCTAAAGTCAACTGCGGGGGTTGCAGGCTTGTGAGAATGCCTGGCAAAGGGAAGGATGGATATAGGCACCCCCTGAAACCAAGAAGGTTATTTCATGGGGTGGGGGGTGGGGGCGTGCCATGGGACCTCTTTCTCCCTGTGGGGAAATCTAAAGCAGTTATTAAATATTTCCCCACCTATACTACTACTTCTTGAACACCTTGTGAAAAAGAGTTTAACAGTTAAGTGGGCTTAGGAAAAGCTGCATGTTATGTCTTTTGGAAATTATAACACATCCTAGGAAGTCCTGTGGGACTGAAATCTATTTAAATTTATCTCAGAATTTCTGAAATTCATAATCAATATTTCCCTGTGAAAACTTTTCCCTGCAGTGTGCCTGTTAATATATCAAATAATTAGTGTTCTGCACCTCATATTTTGTAAACCCCCACATTTTGTGAAACTCTCTCAGGGCTCCCTAGTGAGGTAGCTTTCTTCACCATGCTCTCTAAATTGTGCACATTTACCATTTATGAAGCAAATGTCACAGATAGCATCTCAGTTAATCCTCAAACAACTTTAAAGTAGGCACTAGTCATTCAATCACTAATTGAGTAATAATGAATATATGTTAGTTATCTACTATGGCCATAGCATCCAGGACAGGTTTGTTATTGTCCTGATAGTGAAGATGGGAAAACTGAGTCCCAGAAAAGTTAACTAACCTATTCAGAGTCGCATAGTCTGCAGATGGCAGAGCCAGAAACAAAATCCAGCTTCCTTGATTTCCCATCTTTGGTTGTTTCCACTTTTCTAGACAGTAGGTAAGTCTATCACTGTCATCCTGCCCCGTATTGCTCTAGCAGTTCAGGATAGGGTTGCTAAAACGTTTTTTGACATGAACCTAATCTCTTCCTCCTCTTCTTCATCTTCCCCCCATACTCACCCTGCTTGCAGCTCCAAGGCAGAGGGGGTGGGCTGATGATTTATCTCTTAACAAGGGGGCTCACTCAGACATGGGAAATGAAGCCTTGTCCACAGAGACTCAGAGCTCTAGCCACCTTTGTATTTGCATATGCCAAAGATGGGCAACAAGATTGCCCAGCTAGTGATCTTTGAGACCCTTGCACTTCGCTGCCTTGCAGAAGAGTCTCTCCCAGACACAAAACTTTGGGACAAGCATTCTAAAGTGTGCCAAGGCACAGTGGGTAAGGGTAGGAGGCTTTTGGACTCAGAGTTTACTGTGCTGTGGTCTGAAACCTGTTTGGCCAAGTAGAATTGTGCTAGAATTCTGGGGCTTGAGTAGGGAGCCCACAGCCAGCCGTTTATTATTTTAAGAACTCTTGGTTAGTGTGCTTAGATATGGAGGTTGAGGGGGCAAGCCTACTGTGCAGGGCAGCTGCATTCTTCTGGGAATGACAATGTTGCTCTGTACGGTCCACGACAGCCCCTGGGGCAGAGCTACCGCATTCCAGAACTCTGCCTAGCCAGATGAATAGAAACTACATCATCTAGCCAGTTATTGAGACAGAGAACTAGGTTCCAGTAGTTGTGCTCCTCGCCCTCACGTAGCCTTGATGTAGGGAAGACCCGACAGAGGACTTGAGATTGTGATACTCATGGCCCCATCAGAGTGATGGGTCCACACACTCACACTAAGCTTCGCGAAACTCTCTCTTGCCTTTCTCACCTTTTGGAAGTGTCCCTGCTGGGTGCCCGCAGGAAGAATGTCTCAGTGTCCCACTGGAGCATCTGTTATTGCCCAATCCGGCTCAGTACCCCTTCCAGCCATGTCCCAAGAAGCCAGCACTGAGTACTTTTCAATAAAACAGAGCAATGTCCTCGAGCTGTGAATGCCTCCCAAAGACAATCAGACAGAACTTCATTGTTTCAGGGAAGAAGGCGCCTCACATAGCAGTCACATCGCGGTTACCGGGGGCCTGATGATTAATCCACAGAGAGGATGTGCAGGAGAGAGGAGCTGGCATCATTCCTGCAGACAGAGATACTTTGAAATTTCACATCCCTGACTGAACATGTGCACCAGAGACACAAGATTTCCATTGTGAAGGTTTCTTTGGGGATCTTATTTTCCTAGTTGTGAGTTGGCATGTAAATAAGCACTTTTTCTCTCTGCTCAGGGTTGCTGCGTTCCTGAAACTTAAATGTTTTCACACTTCAAAATATACCTTATGTGGCCTACAATTTATACTTCTAAAAGTGCACCCTTATTGTGCTTTTTGAAAGATCTCAATCAAAAATGAGATACTGAGCAACTGGTGTATTTAAAAGTTAACATGTTCAGATACTGATCAATATGTATGTACTTAGTATAGATACTGAATTATTTTTAAAATTAATTTTTCAAAAGCTTTGTGTCCAGACCTTTTGGGGCTAATCTAGGGAATCCAAACACTGTGTATCGTGGTTCCTGTCCTCCACATGGTCATCACTGGGAAAGGGGACTCTTGTAGTGTGAGACAAACACTACACACACAGGCAAATGCTGCGTGAGAGGGGCTGAAGCAGAAGTAAGTGCTGATGTCTGATGGACGAAAATTTGCAGCTCTGACACTTACTGGCCCTGGACCTTAGGAAACTTCTCTGAGTTCTGTTCCCTTATCCAGGTGCATTTGCTCTGAGGAATAAATCCTGAGATGTACGTATGAGATGGTCTTGCTCATCCAGCTTGGTGGAATAACCTGGTAAATAAATGTTCAGTTCAGGATGACTTTGTAATTTTAGACTGTTATGAAAATTTTCAAAACATAATCTCCATAGCTGTGCCCCTCAGGCACTTCAGAACGGGGGCAAGCTGCCAGGCAGTGACATGGGGTGGCATGGGGGTGGTGCGAATGTCCTCAGGGGTTTGGTAATGGATCTGGTATCAGAATGAGGGAGGGAGAAGTCTCAGAAAGTTCACATTTCTACGGTGGACAGCAGGGTTTTTGATCTGAATCCTTCCATGTCCAGATTAGGTGTATATTTCAGCCTTTGAGGAAACCTAGCCCAGAGTTCACCACCTCCAGCTCTGTGTCCAGAAGCAAAACTTCTGCCAAGGAGAAGTGGGATGATCAGTTGCTTGTTTTTATAACCTAGCACCACATAGGGCAAACCTCAAAGCTCAGAAGACAAAGCAGAGAAAGTTGTGTCCCTTTGTTTTGAGCTCAAGGCCTTTTAATGCCATCAAATGTCTCCTTGTTCCCTGGTTGTGCAACAGGACATGTAGCTCTGAATGGGACCTTTTATAGTTGGAATTTCCACCACGGTTGCAGTTGCCCCTGACTCTCTTCGATGCCAAATGACATCCTCGGAGACTTTGAAGTTGCATGTTTGAAGGAAGCACAGCCGACCCACACCTTCCCACCCACGTGCCTATCCACAGCGTCAGCCTAGACTCTGGAAGAGCAGTGGGACCAGCTTCTGGCTGCCAAGTGATGGAAGCTGGAGTTGGGGGCCAGTGCTGTCGCGTGATCCAGCACTCCCTGAGCCTAGAGCTGCCAAGGCCACGTGTCCAGAAGCTCCATCTGCAAAAAGAGGCTGGGCTTATCTTGAAGGGAATCCATCCATGTCTCTTCTAGGTCCTGGTAACAGAAAGGACATTTGTGGAAGAGGCCAGTCTTACATGGTGCAGACCTAAGCCCATCTCAGGTCCTGCCTCAAGTGCCTGGCGTTTGCTTCATGTGCAGCCCTTGCTCTCCTAATTTGAATCCATGGAGATACAAGTTTCTGAAAAAATATCCATGGATTTTCCGACACCTAGAGAGCCATATGGTTTAGAAACACAGGAATGGCTTTGTGCCTAAATAGGAGATGAGAAAAGAACAACAACATTTATTGAGCATATACTAAGTCATTGGTTATTTGATATTATATGTTATTTAGCCATCATCACATAAACTCCATGAAGGCAATCTCCATTGTACAGATGAGGAAACTGAAGATCAGAAACTTTGAGCACTTGCTCATATTTTCATAGCTACTAAGTGAAGAGATGAGACTCAAACCCAGGTCTATTTACCTCCAAGATGGGCTCTTTCTTTTAGAGCAAGCTTATTTTCAGATCCCTTTCCCATTGAGTTCAGTTGTTAATAAGCCTTCTCTTTTGGCCAGCTCTTTGAGGGATGTGTCTTGGGTAGACTCATCCTGACCTCCTCTGGCTGTGTCCTTTGCCTCCTGCATCATTCCCCAGCCCTCCTCACCTTCCCAGAGCTCTCAAGCTCTTCCTGCTCCTCCCTCAGTATTTGAGATCCTTCATCTATGTTACACACTGGCAGAAAGGACAATGGGAGAAGAACTTTGTCTTAGTCCACTGGGTGGTTATAAACTGAGTAGTTTATAAACAACATAAATTTATTTCTCACAGTTCTGGAGGCTGGAAAGTGCAAGATCAAGGTACTGGTGGATTCTGTGTCTGGTTACAGCTCATTTTCTGGTTCCTAGATGGCAACTTTTTGCTGTGTCTTCACATGGTGGAAGGGGTGAAAGAGCTCCCTTGGGGGTTTCTTTTATGAGGGCACTAATCCCATTCATGAGGGCCTGCCCTCATGACCTAATTGCCCGAAAGGCCCTAACTCCCAATACCATCACCTTGGGGATGAGCATTTCAACATAGAAATTTTAGGTGGATGCAAGCTTTCAGACCATCGGAGACCTCCTGTGTATATAATGTCTTAACTCAATAGGGATTTAAAGTCATCAGCCCAGAAGAAGGCTGTTGTAGAATAAGGGCTCTGTCTGATTAAGTTTTATGGTCCTGGAATCCAACACAGTTTGGGACCCTTGCATGAATAAATGAATGAGTGGAGCTAGCTAGCCCTAAGAAGTTGAGGATGTAAGAGATTTTTCCTTGTGTATATGAAATCATGTTCTGTTGGCAGACACCTCACAAGCTTGTGTATAATGCCAGTATCTCAGAACTGTAAATTTGTTCCTTTATAATTTCATTTGGCATTTGCTGAGCACCAACTCTCTGCTGGTTATGCTGGAGGAGGAGATACAAGAACAGGGGAATGCAGGCCCTGTCCTCAGAGAGCTCACAGTCCAAACAGGAGACTGATTTGATTTTTGTGCAAGAAGCAAGGCATAAAGGAATAGATGTTTGTCTGAGAAATAGATATGGAAGTGCTACCCAGATCAGAGATCCCTTGATAGCTACTTGAAGGATGCAATAACAAGCAAAAATTGGCAAAGGCATTCCAGGCAGAGGGAACAGAACTAGAAAAGAAAAGCAGCATGAAAAAAAACAAGTGTCAAGTGTGATTATGACAAAGAATTTTGTGAAGGGATCAGAAATGGGCCTGAACAAGCAGAAGTAGCCTTGTGATGTTACAGAGTGTGAAGCTGCATTATGCTCATGTGAGGGCATGTCTGTGTGGGCGTGGATAATAGTTATATTTCACACACACAGAATGCTTCTATGTGCAGTGTCTACTCTAAATGCTTTACATGAATGAGATCATTAAATCTTTGCTGCCACTCTGGGGTAGATTCTGTTATTATTCCCACATAATATGGGAGGAAACCAGACCCCCCCGGGCCATGCAAGTAGGTTATGGCAGAGCTGGGATTCTAACTCAGAGAGTCTCTGAAGCCTCAGACTCTTCTGCCTCTCAGAGCTATGATGGAATAACCTCTGTGGAGATGGGAACTGTCCTCTCTGGGGACAAAAAGCTCAGGGATGTGGAGGGAAAACTATAACGTTAAGCCCAGCCTTGATTCTTGGACTCACAATAATTCCCTATCCAGATGACGGTTCCAGGACAGCAAGTACCCGTGTGCTGGCCTGGATGGCTCATCAAATGGGTTCAGATTTTGTGTGTTCAACATTTAAGAGATGTTGAATCTGATGGAAACACAGAATGCATGGAAAATGACTTCACTAGCTAAGGGCTGAAGTTAAAATGCCCAGCTTGAATTTGGCTTCACCCCACTCTTTCTTCCTTTCTGGCTGCTCCTGTGGCCGTGTGGCCTAGTCCCAAGGCTGTTGGACAGAGTAGCCTTCTGTGCACGGGGTGGTAGCATCTGGCAACACTTTGGTTCTGCTCTGCCCCATGAAGGAGGAACTCATCAATTTCAGTAGTAATCTGCAGGATTATACAAAGGGACTAAGGTAGAGGCATTTATAGTATATGACCATGTTTCCCTGCTATTAAAAAAAAAAACTGGAAGAAAATGGTGTGACTTATGGAAAAATTTCATTGAAAGTCTCAAATAATCATAGGGGGTGAGGCATTTCCACACAGTATAGTAATGTATTTTTTTTTTTTTTTTTGCAGAAAACTCATATATCTTCCCTACCAGCTTCTTGAAATTGGCAAGTATTCTTTTTCTTTTTCACATATGAGAAAATTGAAACCCAGAGAGTAAATAAGACAGAGCCAAGCTTTCCAAATTGGATCTTTTTGACCCTTGGTTCAGTACTTTTTACCCCCATTGGAGCCGCTTTTCTTAGTTTTCTGAGTCCAAGGTGAATGTTCTGTCTTTTACCCCAGACTATGCTATTTAACTTATGTTTAAGCAAGGATGATCTGCCTGTATGCACCATTTTGACATTTTTGTTTTTAATGGATCACCCCTTTCCTATTCGTCAATGACAATGCCACAGTAGTTATTAAACATTTTGATTATTGATTCCGTTTTTATGTAAATATTTAATATTTTCTATCACCCCACTTCAAAAAGGATTTATGGCAGTTTATAAAAACATCATAAAATATTAAGATGACATCTATTAGAAATAGGTAAAGAAGCAAAAAGAAATACCAGGGTAGAAAGATAAATTTTGGCAGGAATGAGGCCAACACAAAAGTATAAATCTTAGTCTTAAACACTTGTTAGACACGAGCAACTTACTGGATTCTCGATCTCCCAGGATCCGATTACAGAAGAGAAACAGATTGAATATGTGATGTACTGTGTGTTTAAGAAAAACCAAAAGCATGGTTGATATATAATCATTTTCCTGAACTTTCTCAAAAAAAGAACATTGTAGTTTAATTAGGACCATTCCCATAATATCTATAAAATAGTCAGGACAATAATGAACTTCAAAGGTCACTACACAGGCTATTTGAACCAAAAGGTACAATGACCAGACCAGCCACTATATTGCCTTGAGTTGTTTTATGACTTTTTGAAGGTATTTGCCTTGTATCCTTAGTTAGATGATAATTTCTCTGACATGTGATGCTGGATTCGAATTTTCCCTGGAAAATTACCAAAAATAATAACTTTTAAAAACTAGATGAATGAAAGAGCTGAACTACAGTTGATGGGGGTGGGAATACAGTCCTGCTCAAAATTCATTTCTTCCCTGGTTGATCTCCTTCCCTTATTGTGCTATGAGACATGGAAAGTCACATGTATTCTATTATCCTCTCATTATCCCTGGATGAGATTATGGGTCAAAGGAGGAGACAGAAATGCACATGGATAATCACAGATAACACAGTCAGCCCTGGAACAGAGGTAAGTACAGTGTGGAGGGAAAGGGGAGAAAAAGCCGTTGTCACAGCCTGGGAAGCGAGGGATGGATACACAGAGGAGGTGATGGTGGATTCTAGTCTTGACATAAACTCCTCAAGAAGTTGAGGATGGAAGGAGATTGTTTATGGAGAAAATAGAACATTAATTGCACAGAAGTGACCAAGTATAGAAAACGTGTTCAGGCAACAGTGAGCATTTGAGGGCACAGAGTAGAAGGCTCTTATTCAGTAAGACTTTAAGGTGATAAAATTCAAAATCAGACTACATCACCCACACACCAGTTGGGAATCCATATCTCTTGTTACTACATTTTAAAAGAAAAAAATGCACTAATCATGTGACTTATTTAAATTTTGAGAGGGAGATTTCTTATTTGTGTTTATTTGTAATCATTAAGGCTCTGAGAGAAAAGGAAAGGAATAAGAAGCAGAGAGTTTGTGCTGGGTCTGTCCAGCGGCCATGAATCACAGACCTACGCTAGTGACTGCCTATTTCCCCCAAGGCATAGTTTTTTTTTTTCGTTTCTAAATTCAAGCAACAGTGTGTGATGTTACATCTCTCATGATATACTTCTCTTCTTGGTAAGGAGTCTTGAGCTTTAGCTTCACGTTATGGTCTTGCATCAATTCCACTCTGTATGATTAATATGCAGCTCACATGGCCAAGACAGAGTGTTCTGACTCCAACTCAGTTTCACCGGCGCTAATCCCAGAGCCATAGATTTGCAGAAGTCATACCAGGAGTTAATTTTTTTTAAGCAGAAAGATCACATTGCCAGAAGAATGAAGTGCTTTTGAATTTATCAAGTGCTAGGTTAAAACTTTGTTTTGTGATTCTTTGAGCTGTCCTGAAAGTGGAGAACAAAATCAGAGTCTTGTAGATATTAATAAGTAGTGTGTATTCTCGAGGTTGAGTTTAAAAAATTAAATCCATGTTGGAACTTAATAACCTCTGAAGATTTAGGACACATAGTTTACCATTTTCAATTTCATCAGTAGCAATGGAATCAATGTAAGTGCCAGCCAGAGGATTTGCTATACAAATGTAATGGACTTGAGAATTTAAGAAGTCCAAATAAATGAATGGATTATAAATGTTATGTAATGCAAATGACTGGCTGGATATGCAAATTTAATTCCCCTTAACATTTTGAGGTGAATGAAAAGAATTTAGGAGTCAATTTTTCAAGCAGAGAAAAATAGAAGGTGGAATCTTTATCTTAACTTTGTAAGAGTTCCTAGACTTAGAGATCTATGCTTATACCTCCTGTTTGCTAAGACTGGATCATCCAAGCCAACTGGGAGACCAGATATTGAGTTTCAGTCAGTTGCCTGAGTTTGCCAAATCCCAAAAAGGGCTTTGCCACAAGCTAAAGCTCATTAGTCAGCTTCCATACTGCAATAGCAATTTTCTCTCATTCTATTTAAAGTAACTTTCACTCATACCACGGCAAATGATTTTACATTGCAGAAAATGTGCTGAAGCATTCACATTTTTGCTGATCGCAAACCACACAGGAATAGGACTTTGCTCTACAAGAAGAGTTTGTGCCTGCCCTGGGTCTTTGTTGCTCACTTTAGGCTCTCTTTGCCAACTCAACATTCTCCAAGAAAGTGTAAATCCTACCACGGGAAAATGAGGTGTGGAATATGTGTCTCGGTTGATGACATCACCTTCTGATTAGGGCTGTAAATTGTGTGAGTCTGTGCATACAGATACTGGCTTCTAGGGTGCTGGGTTTTATAGCTGTACACTTCGAGCTTGAAAATTCATCATTATAGGAATGGCGATCATCCCATCTGCCCAGCAGAGCATCATTCTGGGATCCTAAGGGAGTGCACTGGCCCAGAAGTCCAATGAATAGGAGGTTTTACACCTGAACTGGCTACTGATTTGAGCCAAATGCTTGTGATTGGCTTATTGTAGGTTCCAATTACATAATTCTGATAAAACAGCTGATGAAGACGTGTGCTGCCTTACCCTTAGAAAGAAGCTACCCTCATTAAGTGATTTTAAGATCCCCAAGAAGATCATTAAGATGGTGAATGCCTAAAATTCTATCATAATAAGACAGTCTCCACAGCTTATTGCTAATTCCCAGAGAAGGGACCACTATTGCAGGCCCTTTTAGTGCAGTAGCTATTAACTTGGGGTGATGGTGTCCCCATGGGGACATTTGGCAAGGTTTAGAGACATTTCTATTTGTTACAACTGGAGAAACGGGATATTATTAACATCTAGTAGGTAGACGCCAGGGATGTTGCTACAGAACAGCCTTCCACGACAAAGAATTACCTAGCCCAAAATACCAACAGCAGCAAGATGGAGAAAGCCTGTCTTAGCGTAAATGAGGAATTTGAACGGCTTATTAAAGGGGGAAGAGGGAAACAGCACAGGGAATGTGGCCCCTCACATGGGAAGTCAGGAAGCCCCAAGCACAGAGAAAAACACAGAATGGAAACTCTTTCTCATTTCGCTGAGGATCACCTGTGGACTTCTGCTGGAAAATCAGTTTTCAGGATTTTTTTTTTAGGCTCAAAGAGAGTGAAACGAAATAAAAAAGTAGCATGCCCCCAGGCCCTGCTTCAAGTTGGTAGATTTAGAATCCAGCATGAAAAGAGGAGGTTTCACTGGAGAGACTACGTTAATAGAATGCAAGACCCGGAACAGCCTGTGGCAACCCCAGTGGATGGGGTTCTGGCAGATACCATGCAGAAAGCCAGACGTGCTAAACTGCTTCTCCTAATTAGTTGGGTGTTTTCTCTTTGCAGTGAACAGAAATTATCAGTATCATCCAATCAGTTCTACATGAAATCCCAAAAACCAGCAGAAAGCATTCGGTCCCTCTCGTTCCTAGTTTGTGGATGATAGATTCGGAACTTTCGTATATCCACAGACTATCTGAGGAGTAGCAATAGGGAAAGCATGGAGAACAGCCATTTCCACCAGGCAAGTTCTCCAAAAGTGATACATACTCAGTGATTTTCACGGAAGGCTGACAAGGCAGTTGTTTGTTAGACTATGATAAAAAGGTGTTAGAAGAAGCTAGGAAAGCAAGTGCAGAAGGTGTTGAAAGGGAGGCCCATTATTTTGCAGGCTTGCTTCTCTCCATCAACCAAAAACACATGCCCCTTCCAGATTCGCTCTACGGATAATTTAAATTTGTTCACATCCTTATTCCTCCCCACCCCCCAAATTCTATCAGAGAGGCATCCATAGCGACTCACCAACTTCTTAAACCAGACCGTGACGCAGCTCGCTTTTTAATTCCTGTTTGCTCATAAAGAAGCTGTCCAGACCTTCTTTGGTGTTTTCTTTGCTCAGATGTCAGCTACATGAAGTCACATTGTAACCGCAAAGAGACTTTTTGCTTGTGCCGCTGCCTAGTGTTAACAAAGCGCTAATGCTGCTTGGCGCGCATAAGCGTAGTCTTTGTGGCCAAACTTCTAAGAGGTGCAAGGGGCCAAATGTCAGACTGCCAATTAAGCAGCAAGGTGGAAAATTCTTGCCTTCCTTTTGGCTCAAATGAGTTGGTTGGGGGAAAAAAATGAAAATGAAGCAGGCAATAAGAAGAAAGATTTTATTTTTTAAATGCATTTGAGTAGTACAAGAAGTTGTACAAACATGACTGTTCTATTGATAACCACGCATCACGTTCCTCACACACGTACAGGCACGTGCGCATGTATACAATGAAGGGACTCTGAGAAACTGTCTCTTTGGCATTCGGTTGCGGGAGCTCCTAGCTGGGCACATCTGCCCAAGAGGAAAAGCAACTTGCACCCCAGGTCAACAGTTCAACCTCTGCCCACGTGGCCCGATTAAAACAACCTATCTTCAAGGATTCAGATTGAATTTGAGAATGTCTATTGTTAGTAACAACGGTAATTTTACATGTTCATAGTGCTTTAAGTATTAAAGAGAATATGCCTATGCATTATCTTATTTGGTCTTCACAACAACCTTCATTCCTTCGTTCAACCATGGACTACTTCACGGCAGGCACTGGGTTTATGAGATTAGTTGGGAAGTGAGATTAAGTAACTTGACCAGCAACATACAACTTCTAAGTGGGGCAACACGAAACTTAAGTCTTCTGACCCTCGACAAGCTGCACATCACGCTTTCCACTTCCCTCAATAACTGGCATTTAGCTTATGTAGGGTTGATTAGTGGAACCTATGATTTAATAAGATAGTGACGGTTTTTAGTTATGTCATTAAAGTATTCCTCCAGAGAGTGGTGGAGTCAGCCTGCCTGCTGACAAATCTGCACTATGTCTATGATTAGAAAGCCCCTTATTTCCACATGGGACAATTGTAGCCTAGTGACAGTCCTTCGAATTTTTTCCTTCAGTGAATGTTTCTTTCAGAGCTGCTGCCTGTTGTTCTTAAGATTTCAAGGATACATGTAAGCAGCGGGAGTGGGTGATTTCATTGTATTTTACCGATGTCCGAATTGTGTCATGGGGACATGAAATGACTTGCTTAAAGCCACATTCAATATTTCAAAGCTCCCCAGGCAGATTATTTCATTTTTAATTTTTGGTACAGTTTTTATATGTAGGTGATAAAAAAGGGAGGGGTTTTTGTTTTTTGTTTTTGGAAAATCGAATGCATCACAAAAATGCTGTAGACGTTTTGGCACGGCAGCCCCTGTGATTTTACATGGATTTGCTAATTTCAGGCCATGTTGACTCCAGATTGCTCCTTTCATATATGCACACTATCCTTTATCCGAAGAATTGAAGAGTTTCTTTTTAAGCCAACAGCCCATTCAGTAAGAAACTTGGCCCATGTTCTGCCTGCCTGAATTTTAGCTCCAGAGTCAGTGGTTAACATTTTTTCCTCTCTCCCTCTCTCTCCTTCTCTCCATTCATTCACTCATTCATTCATCCATCAATTAACTTATTCCACAAATATTATATGAGTACTTACTGAGTACATATTCTGCACCAGGTACTGTAGCGGTGTCTTGGGGATTCACCAGAAAACAAAAGACTCAATGCTTGGATAGGTGGTATATGTCTGTGTGTGTGTGTCAGGGGGCAGGTGTCCTTATATATGTGTACATGTATCTATGTGAATGCTTACATGTGAACTGAGTCACCTTCACTATTGTTATAATTCATAGGCAACTATTCTCAGTTTTGATGCCTCCTAGACCCAAGTTGTAAAAGAAGAACACTCCCTAAGAATATCTTTGATTTCAAATTTCTCTTCAACTTTCTCATATTCTGTCCTATATGCAGTTTAACCTAGGAATTACTTTTACCTTAAGACTCACCTCTTCTTTCTTCTATCTTGAATGTTATCAACAGAGGATATGCACACTTTTTTCCTTGCTATTGAAACCATAATTTAAACAACTAACCTCCAAATATCAGACTTCTCTTACCTCACCCCCAAAGAGTACACTGGAGTTAATGCTTGTATCTTGATACAAAATCTGTGCTGCAAAACACAAAACCACCCCAAGAACTGCCTGGTGGATGACTCCCTGACTGCTTTGTCTTTAGCTACTTGGTGCCAGCAGGTGCTTGGTCTGGGTAACCAGGAAGTTCCAATACTTTATTCTAGTCCTCACTGTAGCTTCCCAGCACCACTCTATGCTGGTATCTATGTAGATTATGGCCAATGCTGATATCTGTCAGTTCTGCCCAAGTGAGGCAAAGGAGCTCCCCACAAACCACTCCTCTGTGTTCCCTTCCATCGGCTTCAGGCAGGCAACTAGACTAATTATGAGGACAACCTTCTGGTAGTTGGCTTTCTGACTTCTGTGGCAATGCTTTTCCAACTACATGTGTGCAGATCTTTTCTCTGTCCAATTAAATAGTACATTCTGCGTAAAATCATCTCCCTCAACATTACTCTCTTTTTACTGCTCACCCAACATCATCAAGTGCCATCTCATCCACTAATTAGTCATCCATCATTAATATATTAGAATAGCATTGCTTTCTGTTTAGAGAACTTTTGCATATAGTGTTCTATTTAATCCACCAAACAGCTTTGTGAGCAGAGGATGGTCTTGCACACATTTGAAGAAAAAGAAAACTGGGATAAAGAAAGTAAAGCCATAGGCTGAAGCAGGCTCAGGATTCTGTTTTGTATCATCTTGTGTGAGAGCCTCCCCCGAGATCCAGCAGTGGTGGAGACGGAGGGCAAAGGTGTCCACAGGGGACAAAAGAGAATGGGAGAGTGGTTGCAGTGGGATCTTTCGGCTCCTAAGTGTAGCTTTACATTGAGACATCTTTGCAAGTTTGAGGACATGTATTACCATGTAAGACACAGATGAGTAATGGCTCTGATGAGTGTGCAAACATCTAGAAGTGAGAGGAAAAGTGTGCTCTGTGTTGGAGTCTATACTGTGCTAGATTATGTGCAGGTTGTCGACAGAGTTTTCAGTTATAAGATTGAAGCATGAACTATCTTCTGAGCTTGCTTGCCAAGAACTGGGGAAGAAGACTGAGGTGAAGCCGGGCTTCAGGTTGTTCCTAGCTGTACACTGCAAGTCTCCGAAGGGTTTTCCATTCCTGCGGGGACAGATTCAATAGCTACCTCCAATTAGGGCTATCCCGGAGAGAACTACAGGCGACAATGGTACACAATGTTTAGGCATGTGGGTTCAAATCCTGGCTTGCTTCCTCTGATGAGTATGAGTTTAGGCGGGTGAGTCAACTTCTCTGGGCTTCAGTTCCCTCCTTTATGAAATGGAGATGACCTCCACCTACCATCATAGGAATGTAATGAAGATTGGATCACGCTTTGATCTCTGTGAAGAACTAAGCACAGCAATTGGCATTATGTGTTCAGTTAATAGTTATTGAAAAAAAATTTAAAAAGTTGTCATTTTTACCACTGATATACTCTTCTCTCATCCTGACCCAGGTGGGGGAGATGCTTTGGGAGACTCGACTTTGGACCCCTGTCCCTGTCTCTGTCCTACACACAGGAGGACACAGACCTGCCTCAAGCAAAACAGCAGAGGACAGTTGAAGGGACAGTAGTCCTTACCTCAGAGGTCAGGAATTTGTTGGCTGGTGTGTCTGGAAAGGACATAGGTGCCTCACAACAATAAAGGAGCACTTCAGGAGCCAGTGTCAGTGGGCCTAGATCCTGTGGGAACAGGGCTGTCCTCAGTTGCTCTCTGTCCTCTGTCCTGCCCTGATGTATTGGCTTCATTGTCTTCAAATGCAGAGTGTCTTTCTCTGCGGAGCAGGGAATGTGGTCACAGGCAGCCCCATCTCAGCAATTACTACAGAAAAGAGTTTCTTTTTTTTTTTCTACAATGAATTGTTCAAGGTTCCCAAAAGAAAATGAATGACTTATTTCAACCAGGATGATTTAAGGAGGGCTCAGTAAAGGAGCTATTTACAAAGGTGTGTGGAGGATGTAGGGACGGTGACTCACCATCCCAATTTGCCCAGGGCTGTCCCTGTTTTAGCACTGAGAGTCCCCTCATTCCATACAAGCCTTCAGTGCTGTGCAGAGTGGGATGACTGGTCGCCCCAGGTAAGGAAAGCATAAGAGACTATGCATTGATTCATGCCTAGTAAAAGCATGGTTGTGGCCACCACTCCTCCTCAAGTGACAAGGGAAGCAGTTAATGGAGCTTGGAATGAGTGAGTTGTGTGCAGGGGCCCATTGAAAGGAACAGTGGCTTTGGGTAAAAGGACCCAGCCAGCTTGAGGTGACCCTGATAGAAGGAAGTCAGGGAAATAAAAGTCCTGAACTTACTGTCCCTCCTGTCTCCAATCATCTGCCAGACATTCCATTGGCTGAATCCAAATGGAAGGCAAAATTAGGGAGCCGGTGATATTGTCCACCAGGTTCAGTTTCCCTGAGCGAAGAACGTGGAGGAGAGTGGTGGAGCAGATCTGCAGGAATGAAGATGTGTGACGTGCTCTCCTCCAAGGCCCATCCCGGGGAGAGATTTCAGGTGGGCCTCCTAAGTCACAAGCCCACTTCTGTGGCTAGGAAGTTAAGGTTTCTGGATGAAAAGAGATAAAATCTTTCTTGGGCAACAGGTGGATGTAGAAAACCTCGGGCTCATTTCCCCTTCCAACTCCACTCCCCCCTCCGCCCAAAAAAACCCAAACCCAAACCAAACCAACCAACCAACCAAACAAACAAAAAGCCCTCCCTCTAGGGGTAAATAAATGACCGATCAAGGGTGTGACTCCTCATGAGGGAACTTACGGTTCATGGATCAGCACTGAGCTCAGGGACAATGGCCTGATGGTGGAATGGCAGTACTGGCCACAGGTAAGTGGCAGCAAGTATGACATGGGGACCAGAGCCATTTCCTGAATGACACTAATCCACATGGCTTAGGCACCTAGCTGGCATGTGCTGCCTTTGGGAGAACAGGAGCTATTTTTTAAAGGTGCATTTTATCTGTTGAGTTTATTCTGATCCTCAGTAGTGTGTAGAGGACCTGTGTTTTGCATCATACCTACCCCTTTCCCCCTATTGCTGCAGTGACAGTGAGGCCCTGCTCAGAGAGGAAGTTTCCAGCAGATGAGGGGCCTTGTGGCAGCACAGGCTTGAGGGGCAACAGCACTGGACTCCAGACCAAGGACCCAGCCAACCTGTGCTGTGGGCTGGGCCATCAGAGAATGTGTCAAATCTGTTTTCTCTGGCAAGGGTGGGAGGGCTTGGGTGAAGACTTGCTGGCAAGGAGATGAACTTAAACATTTTTGATTTTTTAAACTAGGAAATCCTCTAAGCTTTTATCCACAGAAAGCTGAAAAGTCTCCTAGGTTAGGGTGATAGTCATGTCCATTTCCCAGTTGGGAATATCGAGTACCTTGTATACTAATTTGCACCAACAATTGCCCTTTGCTGATTGCCACCCGAGTCTTAAAGAAGATGGGAAACAGACATGGTTGATATAGGGAGAGTCCTGGCTATATAGTGTTTGTGATACTACACAAATCCTCTACCAAGCAGAAAGAATAGGGAGGAAAAAGAAACTCTCCCACAATAAAGTCCTATAAATGTGGGCAGTTCTTGGTCTCCAATGTATTACACTGGAGGTTGTGTTGCTGGGGTCCTAGCTCTCTTTGGACATATTTACTCACCTGGGGGAGGAGTTTTGAGAAAGAAAGCAAAAAATTTTTACTTAAAAGCTCAATTTATGTAAAATATACTCAAATTCTACAGCATGCCATCCCAAAGGGAAGTCAAATGGACATGGGATAGAAAAATTCTTCTTTTAGAAATCTATCTTTTGCTTTCTTACTAACTTATCAAAATCCTAACAATCCATGAAAACCTAATCAAATCTTATCTGCCGTGAGCATCACATTTATGACATCTATACTCTCTACAAAATTCGCACACAAAATGCAGTCTGTGCTGCTAATTGGCACTTGTTAGATACAACCGAGGATCTGTATATACATTTGACATATATATACCAGGAGGTCTTTAGCAAGCTAGGACCAGAGACAGAAAGGAATGAAGAGGTTTAATCTCAAATCAAAGAACACGCTGGAGTATTGCTATGCAAAGCACATTCAAAACTGGTCACTTAGTTCATCCATTTTACACCTGTTTAATGAACACCAATGGGACAAGTTCTAAATCATGCTCTGGTGTTTAAACCAAGGCATCAATATGAAAAGCTAAGGTGGGGAACTTGGAGTCCAATAGAGTGGTTTGTAGTGAAAGATAGGTACATGGAATAATGGATGAGGCCTGGTGGATTAGGTACTACTGGGGAAGAAATATTGGAAATTTACTGCTCTGGGTCCCTAGAATTATTTCCAGGAATGGCATTCTGCAAATGAATTTTTTTAAATAGTGTGTATTCTATTCCTGGGGCCATCAACTTCTTCCTTCTCAAAGTGCTTGCTGTCGCAGAACATGGCACCAATGAGATTATTGCATTGGTGGACAATGCTATTATTATTATTATTATTTCAATACATCAAGATTATTTACTAGCTCCCAGTTACTACTGGCTCCAACTTACTGAGTAACTCCCTCAGGAAAGGTATTGTTTTATACATTATACTACTGAATTCTCATAAAAAATTATAAGAAAACTATTGTCTTGGTTTAAGAAGCTTGAGGATTGAGTAATTTTTATAAAGTTTACCTGAACAAGGAGAAAAACCCAGACTGATTTATGTTCCAAACTCCTTCTTGCTCCACTACACCAGTTCACCTCATTTAAGTAATGAAACGTGTAGATAAATGGATGCTGTGCTGTGCTATGGTCCAGCTTGAATTTCTATGACAGAAAATGGTGGAAGCCTCAAAGCGGCTGAACACCTGCTTTGTAATTGATCAGACAAGTATTGGTGAAAGGAACTACAGGATATGACAGGATGCCATACAGCATATCACCGGCTCTGTGGCTGGAGCAACAGCTGGGACACAATCGTGTTCCCCTCCTGCCATCATCCTTGCAATGGTCCCCAGCTAGCAGCATAAGGTGGGCAATGGCTGCAGAGAGCCCCCAGAGCAGGGCCAAGGACCTTGATTATGGCTGTCCCTCTCCTGCTATGTGACTTTCTCAAGGTACTTTTCCTCTCTCTACCTCTGTTTCCTGGTTGCAGGGGTCTTTTCTAGCTCTTGTGCTCAACCTCATTAAGAAATGTGGGGCTATATTTTTTTTACACCAACCTTTAAGTACTTCCACCATGATCCGTAGGAACATTTTCCTGGAAAGACTTTGCATGGATTTTCCATTGCCTGCTGCCCTCACTAGCACTTGGGAAACTGCTGCTTTTTCTTCCTGGTTGCATTTGTCACTTACCCTACTGAAAACAGAAATTAAGACTTTAGACAGCTGCTTACTACATAAAATTTTCAAATAAAATATTCCTATTACATTTTCTTAGGGAAAAAGTTCACTCGATTAGATTAGCAAAACTAATATAAATATGAAGTAATGCCAGTGGCTGCCTGCAGAAGGTGTTTTTAACTTTCCATTTGACTTAAGCGTCCAGGGCACTGAGGTGTCTGTGACAGTGTGTTCTGTGTCACATTTGTGAGCAGGATGATGTTGTAATGCTCCCATAATGGCTAATATTATGTTAATGGAGATTGATGCCAGCGTGTGCCCATGTATATTTAGTCAGGTGGAGGCATTCCCAACTGGTAATGTAACCTGTGCAGGTTAAGAATTTACACATATAAATGAACAAGGACGATTCAGCTCTTATTCTGGACTTTGCCTTTTCTCTTGCATGAATATTTGATGTTATTCTCTCACAAAGTCTATTTTTACTCTCTTGAAGAGAATATAAAAATGTCCTAACCAAGTCATTCAATGAATGAAACTCTAGCTCAATCTTTCGAAAGGTCTAAGGCGGTGCTGGGGAGGCTAAGTTGCCTGGGATGAGGGACGATGGGTCACTTCTTCCTGGATATGGTCTCCTTGGTCACAGCTACATAATACTGAGAAAAAGGGGTACCTGGGACAATCACCAGGACAATTAAACTACTTCCCCTCCTTCATCTGCATAAGCAAAAACAGAAAGATCAAAGGATCAGGAGGCAAAGACTTCTCTCTACCATTAACTCCCCATGTGGCTTTGGAGAAATCGCTAAACTTCTCAATTCTTTCATCTATCAGAAAAGCTTAGGACCCTCCGCTATTGTCTTCCTCTGAGTTGTTCAAACAGAAAAATTCTGTGAAAGTGCATGGCAGCAACAAAATACTTCCCCAAATAATAGGATTCTATAAAATGATGATTGTAAGTGGATAACCAGAGTTCTACAGAGCATTCTGACTCAAGGCCAGATGTTTGCAAAACCTCTCCCTGGGTCAGCAGACCTACCCCACCCTCCCTCTGGAAGTCTTATCTCTAAGCACTATCTTTGCTGTCACAGCCCCACCTCCACCTTTGGCGTATCTGACACATTTAAAGAGCAGACACCTCTTACCAGAAACTTCCTCATAATGTTATGAGAATGTAAGTTTAAATAATAGAAAATAGAGTACAATCACTTTTATAGTCAATAAATCTCACATGGAAGCAAAAATACCTCCTGATGCACCTAAATGCCAGTCTCTGAAGGCTCCTTTTCCCATGCAGGGGCACGTAGGGGAGCCACTCTTCCTGGCTAGATTTTGTATCATCCTGTGTGGCATGCCTTCATTCCCGCTGATCCTGACATTTGTCTTCCAAGGCCTCACATGTGGGCATCATCTCTAGAACTTCTGGAATCTACAGGCCATGTTTATGTTTTGCATTGTGGAGCTGATTGAATTTTTGTTTCCTTCGACCCTCCCAGCCAAAGCCATGTAACTTGTTGGACATTGCCCAGCCCGGTCTAGACTTGTATTGTCCTTATGGGAAGTCAGTGAGAGGAGATTTCAGAATTGGGAGAGTAAAGGAGGCGATAGAATCCTGTTCAGGTTATACAGATAATTTGACCCAGATGGTCTATGCATCTTAGAAAAGAATCAGGGGGATTTTATAATTGAATTACTACAAGCTCATTTTCCCTTCCTTTCACTCTGCTGTAAGTGCATGCCTATATAAAAAGAGAGAGTGTCCAGGAGGCAATGTATAGTGGGATGGAACCAAGAAAGTAGTTTTAGCTGGATAAGTGAAAGAACTTCCAACAATGATGACTATGTGGAATTTTATGGGCTACATGAAAGTCAGAAATCACTTTAATACTGAAAAGGTCCAAGCAGAACTATACAACCAGCTAGGAAAGATATTGTAGAGCGAATTTTCACTGAGGTACAGATTTTTGAAGTACAGTTTGGATCAAACATTTTAGAAGGTTATCTGTAAGGCTGAGATATGTGGACTCTATAAATAGGTGGCTAGAGGAATAGTTCTCCCTCAGGAAAACACACAAACACACACACCACCACAAGCACCTCGTTAGGAACAGAAGCATTTCTAGGTGCTCTGAAATTTTAAACCTCACTATGGAGATCAGGTCCATGCCCAGGAAGAGTGCTGGACAATGACAGGTACTCAAGAGCATTTTGCTTATAGGTAAGCAGCTAACTTGTTTTTCAGAAGAGCAGTAGGGAAAGGAGGAAAGGAGACTTCTCTGTAGGGGGGAGAGGGAGGAAAGAAGATAGGAGGAAAACCAGAAGACTAACCTTACCTTTTGGCCTTGTTCAAACACTGTGCAGTGTGCCCCAGGAATCTAGCTCTGGAGCAAGTCCATAAAGTAAGCCTTCGAAAAGTTTGCACAAAAGATTCTTAAGTAAGCTCATAAATGTGACACCAAGCAAATGCTTGGCAAAATTTAGCCAAGTCATAAAAGGAGTTGCTAGGACCATATAGCAGCATTACCTGAGCTGAAAAAAGCTTGGGTGCAGGGTTTTCCTACCCATAATTAGGGATCAGGTAAGTGACAGAGTTTTCAAGTTTTATTTAATTTGGTCCTGGACCAGTTTTTTTCTGGTCTCTGGACTCTTGTCATAAAGGGAAACCAATATAAAGTAGGATAAGACCAAAGAAAGCATGTGAACTTTTTATTGTAGAAATGTGAACTTTTTATGGAAGAATCAGGCCTGAGGTGGCCACATCACTGCTGTGGAAGCTGGGCACTAGGAAAATGCTCCAAGTCATGAGCTGTTCTTGGAATTATCCTCACTGCATTCTTCTCTCAATTATATTGCCTTTAATGAAATTTCTAGAATTTTCTATGCAGCCCCTGATCAGAAATGTTCACTGGCAGTGGAAGCTGATTTGAAAGATCCCTCAGCCTGACAAAATTATAACAATCTGTGTATTAGTTTCCTAGGGCTATCATGACATAATACCACAAACTGAGCAGCTTAAACTGCATAGATTTACCATCTAACAATTCTGGAGGCTCGAAGTCCAAGATCAAGGTGTTGGCAAGGTTGGTTCCTCTGCAAGGCTGTGAGGGAGGACCTGTTTGATGCCTCCTGCCTAACTTCAGGGGTTTTGCTGGCAAGCTATGTGTTCTTTGGTTTGTTGAAGCAGTAGCCTGATGTCTGGCTTCATTTTCACATGGCCTTCTCCTTATATGTGTCTATGTCCAAATTTCTCCTTCTTCTCAGGACACCATCATCTTGGATTGGGGCTCACCCTAATGACCTCATTTTAACTTGATTACCTCTGCAAAATCCCTGTCTCCACATAAGGTCGTGTTCTTAGGTACTGTGGATTAGCACTTCAATATGTAAATTTGGAGAGAGGGGAGCAATTCATTCAATAACAGCCTGATTCTAAATCTAGGAGGGAGGGGAGATATTGTAAATATCATTTTCTTTAAACAACCAAGAAAAAAAAGCAACTCAAAGCCCTGGTGAAGACTATGATTAAATAATCTACTTTTGCATATTGATATGCTTGTTGTTCATCACCCCCTGTATAAAGTTGCATTTGAAAAATGTGTTTTATAGGTATATGCCAAGAAAAATTAGGTCCATTTTCTCCTTTTTGATAATAAGGACTAAGTAATTCACCAGGTTTCACTTCTTAATGGGGTTGCCAGAAATCTCAGAGCCAAATGTGGTGCTCAGTCTTGGTGCCCTCACTTATTCCTCCTCGTTTTGGTGGACTGGGCTTTCTGTTCCTGTTTTTCTGCTTTCTCCATGTGGTCTTTGTGCACCTCTGTCCAGCTGTTCCACAGACTTCCCGGAATGGGAAGTGGGATGCACTTTGATGTAGTAAAAAGACTGACCCCCTATGTCACTGCTGTCTCTTCTCCCCAAACCCCTGGAGCCACTGTCCATTATGGTGGTAGGGTTTTCCCCAAGCATTTTATAGATTATTTCTTTCGATTCACCTCTAATCTCCCATCTCTCTGCTTGCCGGAGCTTTTGAAAATGGTGCTTAACCATGCTTACAAAATGGAGCTGTTAACTCCCTTGAGTCAGATTTTTATTTGAAAAGAAATTCAGCCTTAACAATCCAGTTGCACAAAATACCAAAGTAACTCCTTTGTGTGACAAAGAACAATGAAGGGGCAGAACGTGCTGTTTGTGCTTAAAGAGTCTTTGGGGAAGACAGTTGTCATTTCTCTAAACTGGGAGGAATCCAGTTTAGAGAAGTAGGAGAGACACACACTCTTACACGTACACCACCACCACCATCACCACCACCAACGACAAAGAAAACAACAACAACGAGGACAAGAAACTACAAATTCATGCTTCGGCATTCATTTTTCATCCCTTTGTTTCACATTAAGTGGATTTTAAAATAAAATGTTTGATTAAAATCTTTTATTTGTGAATACCTTCTTAAGCACCTGATGCTGGAATTTACCTCAAGAATTTTACTTGGGGTTTGGCATTTTTTAAACTGTAACATGGGGTTATGAAT
Organism: Lepilemur ruficaudatus; assembly: GCA_963574885.1. Lineage (NCBI taxonomy): Eukaryota > Metazoa > Chordata > Mammalia > Primates > Lepilemuridae > Lepilemur > Lepilemur ruficaudatus. The sequence continues at coordinate 121,838 of CAUYRT010045299.1, forward strand.
TGTAGACACAGTTGATTCAGGTTTGCAGACAATAAAATGAGGAGGCATGGCACATTGATTTAAGGGCTTCAAACTCTGTGCGTGTTTGTTCTGTGTCGTGAACTAATTCATACATTGGCTTTTTAAGATTCCAACTGGTATTCAACTATGCCTATATCTTTTTAGGTTTATTTATTAACATTTTAAAATCATGTGTCTTTTTTCAGTTCCAGAGAGCCTTTTTTGGTCTCTAAATGACTTACATTTATAGTATTCATTATTTCTAAAGTCTTCTTTAAACTCTTACATCTATTTGATATCAACAGAAGACTCCTCTGCTAGATACACTTCCTTCTCCCTGAGAATCCTTACCTATGTTGTTATAGTTATTTTCCCTGCTCATATTTTTCTGTAACTTCAGCAAAAGTATTTGTCAGGCTGGAAGGTCTGTGCAACAGTCAGGAGCAAGAGAGGGCGCAGTTGTGGTAGTCCTGGGGGCCAGCCATGAGCACACCAGCCAACTTGACTCTGTTTCTGGGGCACTAAATGAAAGCCTTTCCACTGCAGTCTCAGCCTGGCAGAGTCATCCCAGAGGCAGCAGGACCAGTCAGGCTTGCTCCAATCCTAGAGGAATTCGCAACCTCAAGTTTCAGTCATCCTTATGCCCTCCAGAAAGGATGGTGAGAAGGAAAGGGAATCAGAAAGACATGCTCAAGTTGCCATCATTTAAATCTTTATCCACATTTTGATGAGTTTCAGGAAAACAAAGAATCAAAACCATTTTGTACCATGTCAAAGTAAGAGGTTGTCTAAAAAAAAAATGTGGACATTCAACATCAGGACATCCATCAGCATAATCCCTTATGTCAACCAATTAAAAGAGAAAGGGCATGTGGTTATGTATTAATAAATAGGTACAGATATGCCATTTGTTAAGATTTAGGAGGAGCAGCAATTCCTAGTAAGGACACTAAGGAAAGTAGGAATAAAAGATGAATATTACTTATAGGTGAATTACTTATGGTTATATCAAATATCAAAATGTTAAAGCCATTTTCCATAAAAGAATATGAAATCACATATATAAGAAAATATTATATGAATTAATAAAAAATTGATAGCATGCTATATTAGTTGTCAATGCTGGGTAACAAATTACCACAAATGTAGAGGCTTGAAATGACATACATTTATTATCACACAGTTTCTGTGAATCAGAGGATTGGTATGGCTTAGTTGGAATTCTTTGTTGAGGGTCTCATGAAACTGCATTCACGGTATTGGCCATGCTGCGTTCTCATCTAAAGGCTCGACAGTGGAAGAAACTGCATCCAAGGTCACTTAGGTAGTTACAAGAATGTGTTTCCTTTTGCTGTTGACTCATGGCAGCTTGCTGCTTCAATGCCAGCAATGGAAAGAGACAGAGAAAGGAAGAGAAGGACAGAGAGTCTTTAGAGTGAGTTGACCAGTGAGATGCAGTTTTATGTATGTAACTTACTTAGGAGAGTTATACCCCATTCTCTTTGCCATATTCTATTGTTCACAGCTTCTGCCCACATGGAAGGGGGAGAGATTACATGAATACTGAAAGGTATGGATCATGGAGGTCACCTTAAAGTCCATACCCTAGGAAAGCAGTTTGGCAGTTCCTCACAAAGTTAAACAAAGGATTACCACATGACCAGGCAATTCCACTCTCAGGTATATACCCAAGAGAATTGAAAATATATGTTCACATAAAAGTTTGTACATGAATATTCATAGAAGCAATATTCATAATAGCCAAAAGTAGAGACAAACTAAATATCTATCAACTGATGCATAGATAAAATGTGGTATGTCCATATAATTGAATATTATTCATTCTAAAAAAGAATAAAGTACTGTTATATACTGCAACATCAATGAACCTTGAAAATACTATGCAAAGTGAAAAATTCAGTAACAAAAGGCCATATATTGTAGGATTCCATTTATGTGAAATGTCCAGAATAGACAAATCCATAGAGATAGAAAGTAGATCAGTGATTAAGAAAGGTTGGGGGTGGGGAGAATTCTTCTGACTGCTAATAGATACAGGTTTCTTTTTGGAGGGATGGAAATGTTCTGAAATTAAATAGTGTTGGTGGTTACACAATATAGTGAGTATACTAAAAACCACTGAATTATTTGGAAATCTTAAAATGGTGAATGTTATATTGTGTGAATTATATCTCAATTTAAAAAAACTTTATACATTACACATGTCTAAATAAAGCATATATATATACAAAATTAATGTTTTTTCTATAATAGTAACAACCCATTAGAATTTGAGGAAAATTATATTCAAAATAGCAATAAAACTTTTAATTACATAGTAGACATTTTAACAAGAAAGTTATGGAGGGATCTATAATGAAAATTATAAGAAATAATACCATCAGATATCAGTATTTATAAAATTAATGTATAATGTAACACAATAATATAAGCAAAATCCTAATGAACTTTCAAAACCAGGTGTTTCCAAAGTTTGTATGGAAGAATAAATGTTTAAAAAATAGCTAACAAAATTACTTTGAAAATATCTTCCTGGGTAGTAAAAGTTAAAAAAAAACCTGTAAAGAAAATAATGTGTCTTAACCCAGGTATTTAGTGAAACAGAATTAAAGCTTTGAAATATTGAATAGATCAAAGTAATATGGTAATTTGTTTTAGTGAATAAAAAGTGTTCATTTAAGAAATGATTCCAATATACAGGCAATATTAAAGCAAATCTAGGCCTTTTACCTCATATATATTAATATATATCTGAATATGTATCTCTATAGTCCAGGTGGATTAAATATGTAAGAAAAGAAATTAGGAAAATACAGTATTTCAAAAAACTAGGGGGAACTCAGAAGTAAAAACAATAGCAGATATTTCTAACCACAAGAGGTTAAATGTGTATAATTATAGATATCTGCAATAACTACATCATATAACAATGTATATTAACTATGCACACATATGTATCTAGATATATGTCCACTATAGTTATATATATGTGTTTAAAAATAGATATTTAGGAATGTATTTATCTATTTTATATATATATGTGTAGGGCTACATATATATATGCAATATATATGGAGAGAGAAATTTAAGTAAAAGTTTTCCTGCCTACTCTGACAGGGGAAGAGTTAATATTCCTAAAATTTTTAAGGGTTTATACAAACTGATCGGGAAAGGACAAAACTCAACAGAAAAAGAGACCAATATGAATAGGAAAGTCAAAGAAAAGAAATCCAAACTATGACTATGACTTTTATATTAAATGATGCCCACCCTCACTAGTATTCAGAGAAAAAGCAGCAACAAGATAACATTTTCTACCATTATACCATCAAAAAGCAAAGTGATAATACCCCATGGTTATAAGGCTTAAAAGAAAGTGGCCCTTCTATGTGTAGCTGCTTAGTGAGGGAATTGCTATAACTTTTTGTAGAGTAATCAGTTAAGAATTAATGAAAAAAAATCTCACGCTTTTTATTCAGCAATCCCGCTTTGAGACTGTCTTCTATGAAAATAGAAGCATCATATTTAAGAGGAGTTAATTGCAGCATTTTTAGTAGCACCATATTGGATATATGAACACCCATCAGTAGTTATACTTTCAAAAATATGTAATATCCACTGCATAGAATATTATGCAGCTATTCAAATGAATGAGTCTGACTCCATACTCCTGGAGCAATATCAATAATGTATTGTTTGTTGAAAGAAGCAAGTTATTTACTATTGTGATTATTTTTGTAAAAACAAAACAAACCAAAATGACCACTCCAAATGTTTTAAATATGTGCGTGAGGGGTCTAGCTGTGTTCTTTCTCAGCCACAGGGAAGGGTGAGCATTGACCCTAATAGACCTTTAATATTGGTTGCCTTAAATCTCTAAGAAAAGTGAAATGAAAGGGAGTGGTTATCTCCTTGCTTGCTATATTCTTGCTTTCTTCTTTTCTTCTATTGGGTTTGTGTTATTTTATAGTACAAATAGAATAAAGGAAAAGAACAGTATGTTTGGTTGGTTGATGTCTTATTTTCTCAATTATGGATTTATTTATGCACTTACTCTTGTTCTGTACTTCTTACTGCATTTAGATGTGATTTCAAGATAGAGCAGAGATAAATGTAAATTTATTACTATTTTTTTTTTTCATTTGAACCAGAAGCCTAGATTTTGTTTGATATGATCATTCTGGTCAAACTTCCATTATCTTTCACTTGGGGAGACAGAGCTTGTGTGAACAAATTTAGCCCCACGTGGAGAGAGGGAGAGGGTATTCTCAGAGTTGGGCTGGCCTGGCAGTAACTGAGAGGGGGTTGGGAGAATGACATTGCACCAGGCAAAGACCTTTCAAGGACAAACCATAATTGAAAGCTGAGGCAGGCAAACCCTGTTTGGTTTTCCTAAACCTGCTTAGAAAAGGAGAGGTATCCACCAGCCCTGGTCCTGGGCATGGCTTCTGTCTCACTCTGCAAGAGACATAAACATTTCCCCACAAGTTGAGAGGACCTCAAGGCCTTCTCTCAGTATATGAAGTGTGATGGAGAGAAATTATTATTTTGGAACAAAGCCTTGGCATGTGTTGTTGGAATAGCTTGTGTAGCATGAGAAATAATCTTTCTCTCTAAATATGTGAAATACTTTTCCAATAAAATCATTCAAGCCTAGAGTTCGTTGTTATTTGTTTTTCTGTTTAGGGGTAGTTTAAATTTTTTTCCTTGGTTGTTTTTATTTAGGCTTTCCATTCCAAGTTGAGGTTTTTTGTTAATGAAAAGCATTTATAGTTCATTTCATCAGGATTTCATATTTATTTGAAAAAATATACAACATTCTTTGTAAATTAATGTTTTGTTTTCCCATTTTAGTTGTAATTTGGTCATATTCGCCTAGTTTTTAAAAAGTATTTATTCAATTTATTGGTTATTTATGGAGAACTATTTATTATATTATTGATTAATTCTACTTTATTTCTAATTCATATATTTTTATGGCTAACTTTGTTATTTTCTCCATCCTACTATCCTTAGTAGGGTAGTTTTCTATTGTTTCTAAATACACAAATGTATTTATTTTTGATAATGAATGCATCAAATGCTGTGTGTTGGCCATTGATGTAATGCTGGCTACGTGGTATGGGGAAATCATTTCCTAATTTTTTCTCACATTTGCTTCTAGTGTCTTACTGCTTCCTCATGGGCTCAATTTGCTTCTTGGTGAAATATGAACAATAGTAAGTGTGCCTTTCAGTTGTGGTCCATGGGAGTACTCTGAAAGTTTCTTTATTTTGCTTTCATTCTTGACGAATGGTTTAGCTGGTATGGAGTTCCAGGTTAAGATAAATTTCCTCAGCACTTTGAGGTAATTTTTTCATTGTCCTTTGGCACTCATTGCTGCTCATGTAAAGTCTGGTGTTGGAGGGATTGTTATTCAGTGGTAAGTTATTCTCTTTTTATACCCTTTTTAAAGCTTTTTAAAGAAAATATTTGGCATTGTGCAATTTGGATTTATTTTTTAACCCTGTTTGGACTCACTATGACTTTTATTCTGAAGATCCATCTCTTTCTTGAAATCTGGGAAAAATACAAACCAAAACAACAACAATGAAATGTTTTATCATGAATAGTAAATAACAAACCATGATAAAATATTAATAGCAATCAAAAATTGTCAATGATAAATAGATGACTGTCTAAATCCCATGTCTAAAAATCAGTTGAAAAAAAATCTCTTTGATTAAAGCACAAATCATAAAGGATATTATTTAAATGAAAGCATAGGTCAAAATTACATCTAGGTTTTTTTTCCCTTCATCTTGGGTTTTTCTTCTCTACTTCCTGACCATTAGATATATATTGAACATTAGATATATATCTATTTTTTTGAGTGATTGGGTATATATTGGTACTTTGCCTTTCTATTATCAACGTCTTTGCCCTTTTTTCTCCATCTTTTTGCTCTCTTCTGCCTCATTCTGGGAAATTTCCTCAGATCTAGATTCCATTTGTAAATTTAAGTTTGATAATTAAAGCAGTGTCAAATTTAGTTTTTTGTAGTATACAGTTACACACGTCAATTGAGTTTTTTATTTTTTAAATTTAGTGATCAACTACAATTTCCAATTCTAGAAAGCAATGCAGTTTAATGCGCATTGCAGTTTAGCTGTGGGAGCTTGGATAAGTCCATTGCTCAGTTTCCTCATTTATAAAATGGAGATGATAATAGCTGCTTCCTTCAGGAGTTGTCACAGTGAAATAAGCTAATATATGTAAATCATTTTTCAAGACCGCTCTGAGTAGGATAAACCATATTACTTTACACTGCATAGGAATGAAAATTTGAGTAGCTACAGTTTTGGGGTCTCACACTCTTTCCTCTCCACCTCTTCAGAGACCTTTTCATTATTTCCTGTCAATTTTACAAAAGGCTGATTTTAATTATTTGGCAGGTAATACAATTTTTTTTGTTTATTTACCTTTTTCAATACTTACAGAATGCTAAGAAAAAAGACATGCCTAGGTAAGGGTTTCTTTTAATGGATTTTTCTTATTAACACCTCCCAATGTCTTGTCTTATGTCCTTTCCAAATAAGGAAACTTCTTTTTGTTCTTTTTGCCCATTTGCTACGTTTTCTTCTTACTTTCTGTAAGCCAACTTCTTCATCTAGAAAAGAGAAAAAAAATATTATCTGTATCACAGGATTGTCTTGAGAATTACTCATGATAGAGCATGTAAGGAGTCCAGCCCTGGGTTGCATTAACAAATCACACACCTGCGTTAATAGTGCGACAGAAAGGCATGACGACCAATTCTTAGAGGGGTCCTTGCTGTCTGTATTTCAAATGTTTCCTTCTCTTAAATTCTCTCACATTTTTAGTTCTAAATTAATAAAAAAAATCTAGTAGAGGGACTGGCACGTGGTAACATCAATAAATGGTAGTTCTATTCCTTATTGTTCTGAACTGGAATTTGCACATTGTTGTTTTAGCCTCCGTTCTATGTATCCGTCATCATTCTTAATATTTATGTCTCTTCCTTTTCCTCTCCATTTGATGCTACTTTTCAGGTTTATCTTTTGTATCATTAATTTGACTTTGTTTATACTGCAGGGTTTTTGTTTGTTTTGTTTTGTTTTCAATTTGGATAGCACATTAGAAAACTCTGGGCAGTCTGTCCTCTCCTCCATCTGTCATGGTGTGCTCTTCCTGTCACAGGGCGTGCATTTCATTTCAAAAGCAATGTCCTCTTGCACCTCACTGAGCACGCAAGAGAGAGTTTTTGAACATTTGATTCAGGAATTCTGTTTCTGAAGGATGTGACTGTGTCTTATCAGTATGATATGTTCTTTTAGAGTGGACTTCCAATTAATAGCGCCTTTCTTTTTCACTTAGGCCTCTCTAATCAATAGCTCTTATTTTAATATCATTTATCAAGCACTGCTTTCCAAAGCACAGCCAGGCTATCAGAGTGAGGTGCGTATAGAAGTCTTAGGAAAGGCAGCTGTATATTTAGTTTGGAGTTTGAGTTTTCAATAGTTTTGTGACTTTCTGATAGAAGAAATTTAAACTTTCATGATACAAACTATTACAAAGGGTGGTCTGGGTATTATTTCTATGTGATATGGATTCTGTGATAGTCTTCTTTGGTTAACTTATTTCAAGGGACACCCTGGTACCCACAGAGATTTTCTCTTTTGGAGTAAAATGCTAGATAAAACAGTAGTCTACCCAAGCCTAAAATGTATTCAAAGGAAACTCAGCTCAAGAAAATTGCCTGCATTTCCTATGCACCTCCATTAGTATGCTACTGTTCAAATTACCTGTATAGTTTATGAGGACACAGAATTCAGAACTGTCATAGGCATACACTGTTTTCTCAAAGTGGTAATTACAAGCCTTAGGGGATATCTTACAAACTAAATCTGCATGATAAAAATTTGGCTCTCTTCCTTTTGGTTATTGATGTTATTAATGGTAAAGAAGAGAATTTCTTTTCCTGGGTATTTAAACGAAATATCTGACTTTGGAAGCTGTTTTTCTTTTAATTAGACAGACAATGGGCACCAATATGCTCCTAGAACAGTAAGACTTAAATGAGTATTTGATCTGAGAAGATAGCCTCTAGATGACAAGTAAACTGAAGTAAGAAGGCTCTGGTTTGTCCTGCCTGTATGGTCCATGGTGCTTCTGTATTGTAAAATTGGAAAAGTTGATATGAAGTCATTTTTCAATATGGCTTCACCATTTTCCATATGGCTTCATTCGTCTTTTGTACTGCCAATGAGTTCTGCGGCAGAAACTCGTACCTGGCATGCGTGACCGTCTAGTATCACACCAGGTTATACAGAGTTTGGGACAGGGTAGTATCATGGCAAGAATGGACAATGGTGAGAAAAGTAGGCTCCACGGGATGCTAACTTGGTAATCAAAACATTTTTAAACATTTACTTGAGGCTGATCTTCATATGAGACACTTACATAGATGTTAACGCACTTAGTCATTACAGGTATCCTGCCAGACAAGTGTTGCTCTTCTTTTATAAGTGAAGGAACTGAGGGCACTTGCTACAACAGAAGGACACCCGGACTGAACTGGAGCTAGTAGTGACCAGTAGTGACGCGTAGTGACCAGCTCTGTCACTCGATGGTGGTATGGCCTTGGGGGAGCTGTGTATTCTCAGTTATCATTGTGGACTTGGCATTCACGTGCTGTGGTCTTTTCCAGCTCTGACACTGCTTGCTAGTTTATTCCACAGGCCAGAGACACTGCTGGCAGACGTTGTGTTTTCCTTCACATTTATGTGATTGTGGTTTACAAATATACTCATTCTTTGAGTGTGCCAACTTCTCTCTTCAGAATAGACAAGAGCCCAATGCCCCACCAGGAGCTGGCTCAGGAAAAGCTCCAGAGGCTACTCACGGCTGGCTTGGAAACCCATTCTCTGAAATAAGCCAAAGAAAGATGCCAATTCACTCTGCAGGGGAGAAAAGGCCTCATGTAGGGTGGGACACAGGCATTCTGTGCTACTCATTCTTTAAGACCAAAGGTAATTATCAACATGCCATTTTTGGTGCCAGCCATGGGCACTGAGTTACTACTCATTAATACCATGAATACAACCTTCAGAGACATTACCCAGGGGGCGAAGGCGGCCAGCGCAGCCACAAGTGCTGACTGTGTGGCTCAGGCTACAGATGAGCCTCGAGTTCTCTGGGGGAAGGGCCAGCGACTCCCTTCAGAGACACTTGCCCAGCCAGGAGGCTTCCTGTCAGCACTTTGTGTATCATTTCCAGTATTCACACAGGACGATTTATCTCATTTACCAGCAGAATGGGGCTTCTAAAACAGCAATCTCAGCAGCCATCAGTGCCCTGAGGATGATCTCATGGAGCCTACTTTGTGAGCCCTATCTGTAGACTTATACTTTAAACCTTAGATACACTCGTGTGTAAGCTCTTGTAGAAGACACATTTGTATGACACATTTGTATGTATGTATGTGTCTCTTTATACATCCAAAGAGATGTATAAACTATCTGATGAGGCTATTTATTTATTTTAACAAATGGAAGGAAGAACAAAATGCTTGGAAAAGTTTTAAGAGTGTGAAAATGCTATCATTGCTAGCATGGATCAAATGAGGTGGATCAAATGAGGTGGTTAATCAGGATTTCTCACCCGATTATTCTGACATAATGAAATTTCTGAGTACCTTTCTTTGGATAATCATGTAAGAATGGCATGCAATATCTGCATTTGTAACATATCTTCTGACTGGCAGTAAGTTTGCAGAACACTTGCAAAACAGTCTTATGGGGACACTAAAAATGGAAATATATGCCTTAGAGGCTTTAGAGTGACAGAGTCTGATTGTGCTTGGTTTAGGAAGTAAGGTGCTCTCCATGATGAACAAGCAAAGTAGAGTTATTTTCAAGTGCAAAAAGCACTCTAAACCTTATGCACATCCCCTATTTCCTATTAATACCTTCTCTTTCTACTACAGAAAGCTGTTCAGAACTCCTGGTTCTGCTGATCAGGTAGCCTGATGAGTACTCCATGTGTAAAAATCTACAGTTAATACGTCAATTTTCTCCTTAATGGGATAGAGAAGATACTAGTTCTGGTGATGTAGTAAAAACTGGGTAAATGCATCTTCCAAACCCCCTTTTACATGCTAGTCAAGACAAAGTTTACTCTAGGAGTCTTTGTGTGTGTAAAAACAGGCATGGGCTGTGTTGCTTTTGCAATTTAATATCCATTTCAGTTCAAATTTATGGCAGAAAGAACTGTAAAGTTGCAAATAGACAGCTTTCAAAAAAAAAAAAAACATATCCAATCTCCATATCTTTCTATAAAAGTCTGGAATTCTCATCAGATGCCCTTCAGAAATGCTATCTAGACTTCAAAGTGTCCTTTCAATCCTCTCACTGAATGCAAACCCCAACCTTCAGTCTGCCCTCATTTCCGATGTGGCAGCAACCTTACGCCCCCATCTTGGCAGGAAGATGGCTTCACTAAAGGTGCGTATTACTCCCCCACCTCAGCTGGACAGGCATTGCTGCCTTTCCGAGCAACAGTCAGAGCCCGTGGTTGTGACCTTTTAAAATCTGACATTTGACTCGTCCACATTTACCAACCCCACCTTCAAGCTCTTCCTGTCCTATGTCTCTGTAGTGACTTAACTTCCTGTTATTTCAGGAATTAAGACAACACTCCTAGACAAGATTACTTCACAATAACTGCGGTCCACAAAGGTTGAAAGAGGAAATCTCATTCTATATTTTAGAGAGGAAAATAAAGTTTGGCCTTTCGGAATAGAGATGACCGGGTGGGCAAAGGGAAAGATTACTAAAGTGAAAATGTCAGTTTTTGGATTCAAGTGGTCTTAGTGCCAAATATTTTCTCTACTATTTAGAAGTTGCAAGACTTTGGGGAGGTTATTTAACTTTTTTGAGACTTTGGTTCCCTAAAGGCAAAACAAGATAAAAAGTCTCCTTTACAGGGTTCTAGTGGGCATGAGTGATTGTAAGTGTCAAATGCTTGCTTACTGCAGGTGCTGCTGTACTCACAGTCACAGTGATTACAACGGTGGTGGGGGAGTTGTTGTTAAAGGTGGTGGTGATGGAGTTGCTTGTGGTGATGGAGGTGGTGAATGTCGTGGTGGTGGTAGAGCTGGTGGTGCTGATAACGGTGTTGGAGGTAGAGGGCTGGTGTTGGGGAGGGTGTTGATGATGGTGGTGATGGTAGAAGCGTTGGAGAGGGAGTAGGTCATGGTGGAGGTGATGGTGAAGGCACAGGTGTGAGTGGTGGAGTTGATATTAAAGGTGATGAAAGTGCTAGAGGTGTTAGCAGTGACGTGATTATGAGATCCCCAAGGCACACATGGAGGAACCCCAAACTTCCAGGGAGAGTTCTGACAACAGGCTTCAATTAGTATAGGCTATGTAAAATTTATTTTTCTTAATTTTCTATGTAAAGAAGCCTTAAACAATAGTGCAAAATTAACATGAAAAGTTAACTCAAATTTGAATGCGTGAGATTTCAGTGTGTGCACAATCATGTAGCATTAAGGAAATCAAATAAAAAAAATAAGGACAACAAAACCCCATTCATTTGGAATGCTAAGTTCATATCACTTAATAATGGTAGGGACATAGTAAAGGAATTAGAGAGACATATAACAAACAAAACACACGACTACACACACTCACCTGCTTTCTTTTGTTCAATTAAAATTATGAAACAAGTATTATTACCTCCATTTTACAGATGAGAAAACTGAGACTCAGAGAAGGCACAGGGCACTGTAGGAGGCTCATCAACTTTGGCATGTGACAGTATTGCACCAATTCTAGGTTTTCCATGTACAAGTTGTTTGACTTCAGGTCTCAAATTCTTCAAACTCCAATTTCTTCATCTTTTACAATGATGCTAATAACTATCTTGAAAACTTGCTGTACACAAGGTATATTTTTATTCTACATCATTGGCAATTTCACATAAATTATTTAACACAATGCTTGTCATATAGAAAGTATTCAATAAAAATACCTGCCTTCTATCCATTCACTCACCTTATTTTATTTTATTTCATTTTATTTCAGGAAAATATGAGAGTACAAATATTTCGGTCACATTTTATATCTTTGCCTCTCCCTAGCAAGGGTTAGAGGTATGCCCTTCCCCTCCACAATGCTCACCTTTTTTATTCCTTTGTCCACACATGTGTCCTTTATCCAACCAGTCCAACTAGGACGTATGACAAGTCAAGATGAGTTTTCATCCAGGCCAAAACTTACAAGAATTGCATCAGATGGAAAATTTACAAGGGGAATTTATTGCTTAATGTAGCCAAGAAGTCCAACTGCAGGTCTAGCTATAGGCAAGGCTAGACCATGGGCTCAATGCTGTCTCTGTGACTCAGTTTTTTTATTTTTTATTTATTTTTTGTGGCTCAGTTTTTTTCACCCCAACTTAATGTAGCTTTCTGTGAGCTTTTCCCTTTCTTGGTCACATTCTCTTCTAATGATTTCACAGTAGCTTCTAAATGTACATACTCTCACTTTTAAGTGTAGCACAAGGAAAAAAGTTTCCATTACAACCATCCAAAGCCCAGGGCTTTACTTCCAGGCAGGAAGATGGATTCATTTCTGAATGAATCACTTTTATCAGTGAGACTGGTTGCTCTGTCTGCTTCAATCAATTGGTAATTGTCCTTGTAGTATCCAGGCCATTTTCCCCAAACCACGTACGCTGGAGGGGGAGAGAACTGTGTCCCCAAAGTGCAAGGTGTGGTGTTAACAGGAAAAGCTTGAATGGGTTCTGGGTGGGAAAGCAACAGATTTCCACTATAGGAACTAACATCATTCTCTCCACCCCAGTCTTTTCTCCCATTTTCCCTCTCCCTGCCCAAGGTCCATCCTTCCCACAAGCCCCAAACCCAGTGTCATTCTTTCTTTTTCTTTTTTTCCAGAATATTACTGGGGTACAAACAGTTGGATTACTGTTTTATCCAGTTGTCATTCTTGATACCCCCTTGTCATTCCCTCCCCCATTACCCACTCACTGACAGTTCTGGTCAACTGTATCATGTCTATCTTTAGGCCTCCCCATATGCTATTGTTCCATCAATACAAAATGCTCTTTCCTCCATCTAGGAAGAAGACCCGGTCTGACTCTTCTCTTGCCATCAGCACCCAGTGCAGAGCCAGCCACACGGCAAGTTGCCTCTAAGTGTTTGTGACACAAACTGGTGAAAGTCACTTACACCATCAATGAATAACCCACCTGGATCAAAACATGGATACCTGGGTGCTACCGGGACTTGCAATGGTGAAGCCACTCTGTTTGCTGAGAAGTCAAAGGGTGCGAGTGTCACTGTCACCCACCATCGCCCTGTGCACCCACTTGGTGAATGAGTTCTCCCAGCTTCTTGGGCTCTGAGAAGTTTAGCAGATGGTCCCTATCCCCAGAATCAGGCCTGAAAGAACCTTGAGGCATCTTCCTGGGAGCCTCTGGCCAAGACAGGAACTTTGAGAGCTCCCTTCTCAGAAGCCTTGAAGGAAAGCACAGATTCTTGCTCCTTCCAGTGAGGGCAAGCCTATGTGTTTGGCCTGAAATATATACCACACATCTGGTCACCAGGGAGGTGGGGAGGGCTGGTGTGGTCAGTGGGGGTGCGAGGCCATTTCAGGGTGGTTAAGCTGGCGTAACCCGAGGACGGCAGGGCCTGAGTCATCCTGGACATGGGGCGCTCCCACCCAGGCACAGCCTGATACCTGAGCCCATCTGTGGCTTTGCCCTGCCCAGTCCTATCCTGTCTAGCACAGCTCCGTCCAGACAGGCCAGGCCCCTGTGGGTTCCAGCCCAAGGAACCGAGCCCAGGAGCTCTGAGCAAAGGCAGTGACGTTTGTGAGGGGGGTGCCGCGGGTGCATAGCCCTGGGAGGTGTCTGTTTCCGGGTCCCTGTGTCCATGTGTGACTCCACTGTCTTTGTGTGTGCTTTCTCATGATTGTCTGTGTGGACATTGTGGCCATGTGTGTAGATATCTGTGTGATTTCTTGTGTGCATTGTTGGCTTGTGTGTCTGGGTATATTTTCCCTGGAAAATAAAGACATAATTGACTTTGTCACAAAATTTGGTTGGTCAAAAAGCAGCAAGTGTTAAGGTATTTTTAAAATTCTCCTTATGTGCAAGGCTTCATGCCAAGGGCTGAGGGGAATTTAGAGAATTGAAAAGAATCAGCCCTTAAACTCAGGGAATGTACCGTCAGCCTGGGCCACACACTTTCCTCTGAAGACTGAGCTCCTGCTACCCAAGAGTGTGTGTGCAGGACCTAGGACAGTGGTGCTCACCATGGTCTGGTGGCCTGAGATGGGCCTGGGGCAGGTTGGGGGCCGGGGTGAGTTGTGTGACAGGCGTTTGTCCTCTTCTTCAAGTATTAACCCCCTTTGATAATTATAGATACTTTGTGTCTTCATTCCATTATGCTGAACTTCAAGATATTTTTAAAATGTGTCAAAGTAATAGGGCAAACTGTGGTATTTTTTGTCCCCCTACTCCTGGCAAAACCACATAGGCCCTAACAGCAACATTGGGAGTCCTGTTGTGTGGTCCCCCTGGCTCCCTCCTGGGGCTCCCCACTTCCATGTGATGACCCTGCCGGTGTCTGAGGACACTGCTCAGACTCGGGGTGAGATGGAGTCAGGCAGGGAGGATGCTCTTCCACTCGGGCCAAACCATCACTCAGTCCTGCTCCAAAAGAGGCGGATACAGATTAAGAGGAAGGAATTCAGCTGTGACTGGAGATCTCAGGACTCAGAGACTAGGAGGTCCCAAGGAATTCACAGGAGGTTTGGAGGATGAAATGAGATATTTATGAGGAACCCTTGAAGAGAGGAAGAAGAAACAAAAGAGGGAACAAGGGAAGAAGAGAGAGAGAGATAAAAAGACAGAGAGAGAGAGCGCGAGTGAGCAAGCAAATAATGCCAGGTAATACTATGACGGCACACCCAGAGACAATGCTTGGAGCCTCTTCCTACATACCAGGTTGCTCTGGTGGCTCCTTAACAAACCTGGCTTGCACCTGTGGTGTCCTCATCAGGGTGATTAGCATCCCATCCAATAACGACAAATGGAACAATGGAACAACCTCAGCCCCACCCCTGGTGCACCCTCTGTCTCCCTCTAATAAATACCATGGACAGGCAAGTGTCTATGTTCACTGTAGTCACCACTTCAAGACAATTTGAGAAACTCCCTTGAGATCTACCTCATAGATATTTGATGAAATTCCATCTCTCTTCTACAGAGGAAATTTCTGGAGAAACATTCAAGGTATTTCCCATGGAACCAGACACAGAGCCTTGGATAACAAATGTACTCAGTACATACTTAATAAGTGTGTGATAATTTAAGGCATTCCATGTAGGGCAGTGTCATTTTAGCCTGACAACTTTTGCAGATTAATGTAAGCCTCCAAACAGAACGCAGGCTCTCTTGCCATAAGGCTGACTCTGGCACTGGGGGCTCATGCTGGCATATTCCCACCCTCATTGACACGCCTGCTGGAAGCCTCCGCGTGCGTGTTTAGCGAATGGGCACCTGAAGAAACAGGAGGGGGCTGCTCAGTCTTTTTTTCATTCTGTAGTCAGGCATTAGCCAGTGAGAATTTGACTGTTGGTCTGAAGAAGGTGAGGAATGTAATACAACTGAGCATGTGGTCCTCATGGTGCCCACACTCTGCAGTACCCAACACTATCTTGGGATTGGTGCAACAGGATGTTAAAATTTTAGGAAAGCTGAATCACATGTGGGCTCCATCACATTGGTGAAGAAAGGTCTCTCATCTTCTCCTAGGGATGGCTTCATGACACTCACAGGAAATTCAGGGAACACCTACCATTCTTTTGACCATCTGCATAGCACAACAACTGACTCTCTTGACCAATCTCATCCATTTGTTCATGGACAAGAAAGAGACAGTCACGGAGTCCCTTGGTCACCACACTTAAAGTGAGGAACCACCTATAAATCTGTACCAAGCTTCTGAGCACCTGGCACAGCAAGATGGTGCCAAGAACTTAGCCAAGGGAGACTGCCTGGAGCTCCCGGCTTCTTGGAAGGCAAGATGGGCCTCGCCATCTATCACCATAAATGGCCTGCCTGAACTGCTAGTGTCTTCAGTCTGCGCCATAATATTTCATTCAACCACCCATTTGTTACGCACACTTCCTGGAAGCAAATAATGTTAATGTAAATAATTTGGGAAGCATTGTTCCATCTGTTGAAAATGTGCAGTAGTTGCTTCGCCTCTTGTCTAAACGGGGGCGGCTACTTTCAGGCAAGTTTGGGAGGTAAATGAACTGTCTGGATGCTTTTCTTGGCAGTCTCTCTTATTAGTGGGAGGTGGCAGGAACGAGAACATGAGGAAGACGGAAAGTGTTTACTTAAAGTCGTGGCCAAATGGCGAGGGAGAGTTAAGATAAATCATAAGCTGTCAATGATGACAACTTCAGACTGCTACTAGTTCACTCCAGCTTATGGAGTTTCAGATGCTGAGTGTAGAACATGAAGGAGTTCATTAAAGTCTTATTGGTGCAAGTTTCTAGTTGTGTAGATGTCCATATTTGAAGGAAGGTGCAGCACCAATCCAGACTAGGAACAATGGGAACCCAAAGCCCTTCTGGGAGAATCTCCACCCAGTTAGTAGGCATCGCTGACTCAGGTTTCTTTTCAGGACTCAAAACATGGATGGGGCTTCCTACACCTTTGTCACATGACAACCAATAATATAATATTATAGTGAAGGAACAAAGAAATAAAAGATCTCAGTGCCTTGCTTTTCTAATTGCATGTCCTGTCCAAGGCAACTTTGTTTGGGTATTGATGTTTGAACTGCAGCTTAGAGCTTGGTGCATGTAAACAAAAGGCCAGAATCTTTTGAAGTTAGCCAATGCCCTCTATAGTTTTCCCTCAAACTCGTCTCTGAATGTATATCTCTTGAAAAAATTTGGCTCTTTTGAGCCTTCACTGTTTCTTTTACCAAACTGAGACATCTTTCTCTGGACCTAGAGCTCCTTTGTGGCAAGACTGGATGATCGGTGGGAAGTTGCAGAGAAGGAGTGTGTTTTGTTCTCACACACGAAGATTATGAAGAGCTATAAAAAGCTCCTGTGTTACTTGTATACCCTTTTCCTGTAAATGTTTCTCAAACATTTGTTAAGTGTGGGCCAGGGTCCAGAGGGGTCAACAAATGACAGCAAAAAATGCCAAAACTGTGATGATATAAACTTTTATATATTATTGATAAGGGTAAAGGTAGGTAGAGTTCAAATTTCTGAGGAATTTGGGAAAGATGGCACTTAATTGAGATCTTAGAAGTTGGGTGGACTCAGCTTCGAAACATCCAGGCTGATGGGGAGAGAATTTAAGATAGATGGGAGATACACATGCAGCAGCCCAGAGGAATGAAGCCGTACAAGATGACTGTCCAGGCCAGGGGCTGTTTTTGTTAGGCCAGTGCATGGCCATGTGATACAATTCAAATGAAAATTGATTTTATAACAATGAACTGAAAGGGTTTTAGATTGATGAGTACTGTAGAATTCAAATAAGTGCTTCATCAGGAATCAAAATAAGTTCTTTCTTGACTGAGATAACACAGATGCACACATATATATTTAATGTACCTATCCAAGGAAACCATGTGGCATGGATTTTCAAAGCATGTGCTTCAAAAGAGAAGGCATGGCTATCCGCTTTTTTCCTAAAGGTTTAGTGTTGTTTTTTCTTAACACTGAGGAGACTCTGTAGAGTGGCTTTAAACAGATGTGCTTGTAAGTCATATGGCATCAGCCTCACAAAATGTGGCTAAAAAATAAGGCCATGTTTCCTCAATACCCATGAGCCTGTGACTTGACTGGTTGTCTGTTAGAAATGCTCTCTCCTCCCAAAATATCTCCAGGCATTTCTCAGGCTTTCACCTTTTCTTAAACAATCAACTTGCTTTCTGCTCTGACCCTTCTGTCTCTTTGGTATATTCTTAGTGTCTTCCCTGCAAAACTGCCCTATGGGAGCTTTGTCCTGCTGGCACTCCTATTGTCTCTGCTCATGTCCACCTGGAATTCCCCCTCCACTCGGGGCTAGCAGAGTGAATTCTCCTTTCCTTGATTCTCCCAGCTCCACAGATGGCAGGTTAAGATTTTAGCAGGACTTACCGAAGTTCTGAGGGGAACAGCTGTTCAACCCACAAAATAATGCAGGCATTCAAACTCAAATGTTGTCTTGAGGGGACACCCTAGATCTAAGCCAAATCCCTCCCCAGCTCTATATAGAAGTATACCGCCCCCCCAGTTCTGTTCCAAAGTGGCTACAATGACATATTTCCCCAGGAGAAATCCTGCTCCCACTCAAAGATGAGTATCCATTTGACTCCAGTGGGACAGACATTGAGATAAGCATGGTCAACCACATATTAAACATGCATTTGGTCATTCAGCAAATGTTTATTGGATTCTGACAATGAACAAGGTAGACAAACTCTCTGTTCTTATGGCACTTATGTTCTAGTGGAGGAAGAGAAAGCACAAGGAAACGGGAAAAACATTTGGGGATGTGGTTAGAGCTATGGAGAAAATGAAAAGCCTGGATGAATAATGCTATCTGAATTAACAAAATGATGACATTACACAGTAGATTAACCTAAGCAGCACAAGAAAGGTACTAGAGGGATGTAAAGAAAGGAAGTTCTTGCCCTGTGTTTCATTTCCTTGATTGTGTAGCTGCAATTCTACACACACCTGTTCCCACTGGCCTCCCTCAGTCTCTTGTGAGATTGTGTCCCACAAGCCACAGTGCCTGGCTCTAATGATAACTTAAAAAGTAAAGCTTCTCAAATTCAGGAGCTTTCTAAAGTTCAAAAGCTTGTCCCAGATGAAAGCTGATATTGAGACCAGATATTCTAAACTTTCTATTTGTAGCACTCTCCTAAGATCCATTTCAGTCCTGCAAAACCACAACAGAGGAGAAACCAGGAGTAAGATGACCATCCATAGCAGTTGCCCCAATATGAGAAGTCTCTCTCTACAGAGATTTGTTGAAAATGAGTATAAATTCAGCTATGGCCTATTGGAGGAAACAATAACTTGAACAGGCTATGAAAAATCCAACTTGGTAATTGACTATGTATTTTTGGGCAACACTGTTAAAACTCTCTGTGTTCAGTTTCTTCAAATTTAAAATGATTTCAATAATACTTATATTGTAGCATTATTGTGTGAAATACATACCACATGGGAAAATGCATGGGGCAGTTTTTGACAATATGAGATGTTAGCAAAATTACTGTTTTCTCAATTGATGATACAAGCATTCATTCATTTATTGTCCTAGAGACTAGTTTATTAAATGAATGAGTGAATAACCCAAATATATGCTTAAACTGAATTATAGGAGCAGGGTAGATGATAACTTAGGAGCTAAGCTCTAAGCTAAATTAAATGTTAATAGACAGTGATGGTCTTCACCTCCTGTCATTCTCAGATAAAGGCACTGCTTCATCAGGAGGCAACTGTGGATCGAGTTATACATCTTTAAGTTATAGATTGTGTTCTGTTGCATATAACCGAATGGAACCAAGGTGCATGAGCTGATGGCTAGGAAAGGCCATCAGATGATGCTATGAAGCTGGCAGACCTATATAATATAACCAGATATAACCCTGAGGTATAAAAGGGTCTTAAGTGAGGAAATCTAACATATAATTGTGATCATTTTCAGAAGATAGTTCTCTCTTTGAGCAAAGGTCTAGCATTGGGTCCTATATACAATAAACAGTCAGTAAATATGTGTGAAATGGATGGATGTTGATGTTCTTGAAAGATCCATAACAGGATCTTAAGGAATCAAATTTATTTGTTAAAGGATGCCATAGTCTGGCCTGGACTTCCCTAGTTTTATAGACTATGTAGTTTTACAGATGCACAGAAATATCACAGTTTGGCAGCTTGAAAACCATCAATAGTGACCTCTAGCTGTTTCTTAAATTCTTTTTCAGATAATCCCACCATCTGTGTCACATCACAATCAGCTTCTATTGATTGATTTATCTCTTGGCTTTATGTTCTTTTTCCTTTCCTTTCTACTTTGTAAATTTTTTCATGTTTTATTTTCTAAACTTTTTGTTTAAAGACAAACATCTTGGGTAAGATAGTAGAGACAGAGGTAAGTCATTTTTTATGCCTAGGAATGAACATACTTTTCTTCCTGTTAGGCTTTTAGCGTTGGGGGTTGAGTTTCTCTAGTCAAGAGTACAGCTGGTTTTGAGGTTCATTTTTGGGTGATTTCCCTCAGTGTACTGCAGGCTTCAGTTCCTGCAGTGATACTTTGTAGTGTTTCTGCCTCTCCTGCAGCTGTAGTGTGGGACCCAGAAAGTACGCCTGCACTCGCTGCAAGTGTAGAGGTTTGCTTCCTTTCTCTTTTGCCCAGTTGGAATGGGTTTTCAGCAGTGCCCTAAGATGACAGTGTTTGCTACACTTCTACCTTCATCCCTTCCCTACAGATTAATGGTATTTTTCTTTTGTTGGGGAGAAAAGACAGGAGGGTTCAGGCCTACAACACGAAGGACACTTTCTCAAGACATTGACCAGTTGTTTTTGCTAGTGCCCAGTGGCAAATGTAATACGTGCTTCCATGAATGTGGGTGTATATGTATGCACTTACAGACACACACACACACATATCCACGTGCATACATATATATGAGTATTTAGATGGTAAAATGATATAAAAGCTAGAAATCACATTTATATGCATTTGTGCATAAAGAAGAAATCTTTCATTTTTTCTGGAACCTGCTAATGAGGTGAGTCATAGTAAATACATTATATAGATAATACAAAATACATGTATATATTCCTACTATTGTTTCAACTAAATAATTGTTTTAACTCAGGGACCTACTACTTGGGGTGAACAATCATATGAACAAGGTGATCATAACATCTTACGGGAAAGAATGTTTTATTTGGAAGGCAGTAGAAGAACTTGTCAGTGTGAAGAAGCTTCTGCTGTTGACAGTGTCAAGAAGCATTTTAGATTATGATCATCCATATTTCAAAATAATTAAAAAAGTAAATTTCAAATGCCTTAATAAAATGTGATAGGTAAGTGAGCTGAGGGATATGTTAATTGCCTTGATTTAATCATTCTATATTGTATACATATATCAAAGCCTCACATGCCCCACACAAATGTATACAATCATGATTTGTCAATCAAAAATAATACTGAAAAAAATGAAACCTTTAAAGAATCCCTCAAAGGGTTTAGTGATCCATGCTTGCTTTATGCCACTTATGTACAGAAAACACAGTAATTCAGTATCTACTTTAAATATTTCCATCCAGAACCAATTGCAATGACTAATAAGAAAAAAATCAAGTGATTTCCAAAATGTGTTCTAATTAATAAGGCAATTCTGGTATAATAACCTCAGATTTTTTTTTAATGTCTATACCATAGTTTTCACACTCAGTCAACCCAAGATCACATTTAATAGCTATGAAATCTTGGTAAAAATAACTTTTCTGAGGCTCCTTTTCTATGTCTACATAGTTGTAACTGTGATCCTTGGTTGGATTCCCACCCCCAGGAAGGTGAGGGCTGCCATGTACAGGTTAACAAGGGTTAAGTTACTACTTCCCATCTTGAACTGTGCAAGGTATGGCTGGAATCTGGGGGCTTCTCAAAATATCTAGCTCAATAGGTAATTGTGATGATTGCAGCAGTTCCTACAGGAATTCCCTTGCAAAGTACAAGGGGCTCACAGCTGTGGTATTAGCAATGACAACAAAGTGACAACCTCAAAATAAATAACAGCCGTTCCTTCTTTCTCAACCAGTCCTTGGCTGGGAAAAAAGTCCCTTCATCCTCTTGTCTTTTTTCTCACTTTTTCCCAAGAGAATAAGGTATAAACTGTCAGATTCTCTGCTGCTGGGATGATCCCTATTGACTATTAGGTGGGTCATCATAGGCTAAAATTTTCTTTCTCCTCCAAGCCTATGGCTGGACCCATGAGAGGGCCTGCAGTCACTGATAGCTTCTCTTCTTACACTCAGGGTTGATGTTGGGGCACGCAATTCCTCTGTATCTATCACTCAGACACTAGGTCTAGGACATCTATCTGCCCAATGATGAAAGATAGCATTTTATAGAAGAGCTGTTTTTTTATGGAAGAGTAATTTTCATTTGCTTGTTGTCTTGTTCTAATAAAAGATCTGTCTCTAAAATTTCTCCAGGTTAATTTTATTTCTTTTTCCATGCAATGCCTTCCTCATTTATTACTTCTGTCTCCTGTTTCATGTGAACAGCCCAAGGATGCTAAGATTTCAAGATAAGACGTTTAATTGAGAGCTTGGGGATCTGGATTGGGATCTGAAGAGAATGCCATGTTTCCTAGACACATTACCAGAAAGTTCTGCATTTGTTTATTAAGCATTGGCCAGGCTAATAATAAAGTGTACTTTAATTTCTCATTTGATGTTGTCCCTTGTTTTATGGGGATGTTACAACAAAGAGCTGTGAGATTAGGGCAAAATCCAAATGTTCTTGGCCCTCTGTCTCCAGGAAAATGCCATATAACATTATCAAAATTTCACTCCTTTTTCTAAAACATCACTTTGTCTTTGAGACTACAGCCATCAGAATGTTTTTTAGATTTGAAAGTTATGCACAATTCTTTTCCCAATATTTCCTTCATTGACATGCCAATATAGATGAAATTTGAATAAGAGTAAGGTAAAAATACAGTTGAAAAGTATTCAGCTGTGGTCCAGGATATCAGGGCAAAGAAATCCCAATACGTGCATGGTTCTGTGGCTCAGTGAGGCGGACCAAGGCAAGTCGAGCAGCCAACCACCTGGAGTTTCTAAGATTAAAATTCTAATTCCCTCCATATTCTAAAGAGTCTTTTCTAATTAAATACAGTTGGCCTAAACAAGTCAAAAGAGCATGTGGATTTTATGATCACTGTTTTATCTGGGCTTTAAATTTGCCTCTTTTTTTCCAATCTGTTTGATAACCTTAATCAGTTTTACTGCTCTTAGAACTTTTTTTTGGAAATTAGAGGTAAAAAGATGGAAAAACTTAAGGCCAATTTATTTTAAATCATAGTAAGTCTTAGTAGTTTATTGGGGAAAGTGAAAATAAAGCAAAAAACAAAAATAGAATAGGCTTTAATAAAATATGAGGCAATCAAAGCTCTTCATGTAATCCTTACTTCTCCCCAGAAAGTCATGTAGAAAACAGCTATTTTTGCTGTTAGGGTGACAAAGAAACCCACCTTTCTTCTGACAGTCCATAAGCTCCCTGAGAGAAGGGACCACATCCTAATCCTGGATATATCCCTGTTCCCTAGCCTAAGTTCTAACAACCTGTAGGGAATTAACAAATGCTTTTTGAAGGAATATGCAAATGAAATGGCTGACTAATAGACTGACTGATTTCTCAATCCTTGGTTAATTATTTAACCTGTATTTGGATCTCAGGTACACAAATGAGTTTCCTACTTATCATAAGTATGTCCAGAGCCTCCTATTAGTTAATTATATCTTACTGTCTTCTCCTTTATCCCCCACCCCTCCATGTCCAATTTCATTTGCCTCTCTGTCAACCTTCTTATCTAGAACAACTATACTAGTTAGGGTATTGCTGTCTATTGTTACAAATAAACCTGAAATTTTAGTGGCTTAACAAAGCAGAAGTTTATTTGTTGTTCATGTGAAGCCCAGCATGTACATATGTGTGCATGCATGCACAAGAGTGCATGTGTGCTTTGGAGGAGTAGAGAGGGGCTGTTTCACACAGTCATTAGGGGCCTGAGGCTAGAGGAGGTCTATGCCAACACAGACTTTCCCAAGTTGCCCAGGAGGAATGGAAAGGATGAAGACCTGTGCAGGAGGTTTCTATGAGCCAGGCTTAGAACTGGGTTACATCATTCCTTTCCTGTATTCATCAGCAAAAACCCAGCCCCAAGGCCACACCTAGCTGTAAGGCAGTCTGGGAAATGGGTTTGATGGACAGAAAGTCAGTCTTAGCTTAGAATCCTTCCAAATGTCTATATATTTTTCACTATAGGAGTACAAGCTGAATAATATATTACGTTATTGTTTTGGTAGCAGTAGGAGTGTACATGTATTTTTCTGAAGGCAAGGAGAATGCAGTCAATTATAAAATGGCATTGGGCTCTAAATCTCATTTTATTTCTCTTTTACCACTTAAGATTCTTTTTGCTACGATAACATCTAGCATGCATACAAAGCTTATTACATGCCTTACACTGTTTTAAGCCCTTCGCATGGATAAATTTATTTAACACGCACGGCAGCTCTGTAAGGTAATTAGCATCACCGTCATCCTATCTTATAGATGAGGAAACTGAAGTCCAGAGCTACAGCTATCTCTGGACTGAAGTCCAGGGCTAAATGGTACAGCCAGATTGTAAACCCACCCATGCAACTCCAGAATAGTTGACTCTACTCCACACTCACAATTTATAAGAGACTCATCTGTAATCTCCTTTTCATTTAGAGTTTTTAGTTAATTTTCTTAGTTTTCTTTTGCCTGGGGCTTGTCTATTTAATTATTCTCTTCAAAGGAATAGCTTTAGATTTGATTAATCATGTCCAGTGCTTTTTATTGTGGTTTGTTGATTTTCTCTCTTTCTCTCTTTTTTTCTATTTTGCTATTTTTTTACATTTTGTTTATTTGGATTTACTCTGTTGCTTTTTTTCTAGATATTGAATTTAAACTCTTAGTACATTTGTTTCCATTTATCTTCTACTTTCTGTTAAATGTGTCCAAAGTTCTAACTTTTTCCTCTACATTCTGCTTTACCTGCATCCCAGAAATTTTGGCATATGATTCTTTCATTGTGATTTACCTCTTAGTACTTAATAATTTTCTTTATCTTTATGGTTTCTGCTTTAATCCAAGAGTTTTTTAGTTAGTGGTTTATAGATACAAGGGATTTGAAAGTCATCTGTTTATGATTATTGAAAGTCAACTGTTTTACCATTGATTTCTAATGTTATTACTCTGTGTTATTTACTATTGATCATAATTTTATTGTAGGCTTTCTTTGTGGGCCAATATGTGATAGGCTTTGAAACATTCAAGATATTCTCCAAAATAATATGCATTCTGCTTGGGTTGAGTGTAGTATTTCTACAGTTAACTATTAGATCAATTTTATAGTATCATAAAAAATCTTTTTTCTTTTTTAAAGTCTTACTGATCTATCAGTTTTTGATAGGTTTATGTTAAAATCCCCAACTATAATGTTTTATTATCTCTGCATGTTTTCATGAATTATCTTGCTCTATATTTTAAGGCTAATTTATTAGGTTTATGTATATTTCTGATTGTTGCAGCTTCCTGAAATTTTTTCATTTTATCAGGATGGGATGCCTCCCTTCCTTTGTTTTTAAGCCATATAAGAGTTTTTGCCTTAAATTCTGTTTTATCTAGGTGCCAGGACAATTCAATGAGGGAGGATTAGTCTTTTCAGCAAATGATTCTACAGCAACTGGATATCTACTTGTGAAATAATGAAGTTGGGCTCCTACCTTACATCATATACAAAAATTAACTCAAAATAGCTCTTAGCTATCAATGCAAGAGGTAAAACTATAAAAATGTTAGAAGAACTACAGGAGTCAATCTTCATGATCTTGGATTAGGCAATTGTTTAAGTTTAGTTGGTTGATATCCACAAAATGACTCACTGGGATTTTGATGCCATCACCTGTATTTATGAATAAAGTATATTAAAAGGCAGGATATTCATTCCCATTCATTTACTTTTGTCTATGACTGCTTTAATACTATAATGGCAGATTTGAATAGTTGAGAATGAGACCATATAGACTTTAAAGTATAAGTTATTCCTTTTTTTTTCATTTCAAAATATTAAGGGGGTACAAATGTTTTTGTTACATGGATACACTGTATAATGCTGAAGTCAGACTTTCAGTGTGCCCATCACCAGGACAGTGTTCATTGTACCTGATAGGTGAGATTTTATCCCTCGCCCCTCGCCACTCTCCCCCTTCTTGGTTTCCAATGTCCTTTATATCTCTTTGAGCCTGTGTGTACCCATCATTTAGCTCCCACTTATTAGTGAGAACATGTGGTGTTTGTTTTTCCATTCTTTTTTCATAAAATTTATCTTCCTTTGGGTAGATACTCAGTAGTGGGATTTCTGGATAGAATGGTAAGTCTACTTTTAGCTCTTTGAGGAATCTCCATACTGTTTTCCATAGGGGTACTAGTTTGCAGTCCCACCAACAGTGTATAAGCATTCCTTTCTCTCTACATCCATGCCAGCGTCTATTGTTTTTTGACTTTTTGGTAATGGCCATTCTGACAGGGGTAAGGTGGTTTATCATTGTGGTTTTAATTTATATTTCTTTGATGATTAGTGATGTTGAACATGATTTCATATGTGTTTTTCTTTGGCCATTTGTCTATCTTCTTTTGAAAAAATTATGTTCATGTCTTTTGCCCACTTTATGATGGAGTTGTTTGGGATTTTTTTTGATGGTTTGTTTGAGTTCCTTATAAAATCTGGATATTAGTCCTTTGTCAAATGTATAGTTTATGAATATTTTCTCTCAATATGGGGGTTGTCTATTTACTCTGCTGATAATTTCCTTTGCTGTGCAGAAGCATTTTAATTTAATTAAATCCCATTTATTTGTTGTTGTTGTTGTATTTGCCTTTGGGGATTTTGTCATAAATTCTTTGTCTAACCCTATGTCTATAGGGTTTTTCCTATATTGTCTGCTATTTTTATGGTTTCATGCCTTACATTTAAGTATTTAATCCATCTTGAATTAATTTTTGTATATGGTAACTTTTTCATTTTTTTCATTCATGTCCTGAGATTATTTTTGGCTTTTTTGTGTTGGTTTTCATCTTCCTCTTCAATCCCATTCATCTTGTTTGCCATTCATTTTCTGAATTCCATTTTTGACATTTCAACAATTTCCTTTTGGTTGGGGTCCATTGGTATAGATTTATTGTGATCCTTTGGAGGTGTCAAACTAGGTTGTTTTTCATGTTGGGAGAGTTCTTTTTGTGGTTTATTGTCATCTGAAACTTCTTCTCTCAGCTCAGGGAAGATAGGTTTATCGGGGAACTCTCCTACTTAGTGAGAGGAGAGGTCCCTAGGTGGTGCATTTATTTTATATTCTGGAAAACTGATCAGGCAGTAGAAGGGAGGGTGCACTCACACCCTGTAATGTAGCTGTTCTGCATTGTCCCATTCCCTTGTGGTTGTTATAGTACAAGTTGGTGCTGGAGGATCTTCCTGTGGAGTGGTAGGTTGGTTCCCAGGCCACTGTTGGAAGCTTGGGCAGGAGCTGGGTGAGTCCTTCTCCACTGAAGCAGGCCTTGCTGGAGATTGCTCTATCTGGGTCTCCCTGTGACAGTGGCAGTGGCAGTTTCTACAGGTGTCATGGCTGCAGCAGGCATTCTCTCCTCCCAGGTCCAGGTGTAATGGTAGCACATGTCTGGTGGGGGTGGGTGACTCATGGCTAGTGGGTTCATGCTAGAGTACTGAACCGCAGGCATAGGCTGCAGGAGTGTGGTCTGCTGGGCAGGGCATGTGGACCACTGGAACTGGGTGTCAGCACCTGGTGGCTGAGGGAGCAGGGTTGGGGGAGAGGGCGGGGGTCAGCTGCAGTTTCCTGATCAGTCCTGAGGTCTGTGGTGGTGGTGGCCACCCCCTTATGGCTCAGGCTGCAGTGTCTGTGGGTTGTGGGGGGAGCGTGAAGCCCCAGGGTTCCCTCCTCTGTCCCTTCCCCACTTGTGGATTCCTCCCCCAGGTACCTCCCAATCTTGGCAAGCGGATCTTGCCATCTCCCTCTCCTTCACTCTGAATGTCTCCCCTTGTTTCTCTGATGATTAGCTCTTTCCAAGAAGAAAGCTCTTTCCCATCCATAAGGGGAGCATCTACTTGCAACTTCCGATCCTCTCCTTGAGGGTGATATGTGCAGGTTGCTTCTATTCTGCCATCTTGCCCCCTCATAAGTTATTTCTTATTTGGTTCATTATGAAAAAGTTTGTTGAACCCCCTGCTTTAGACAATGGTAGTGTTCATAAAGGTTGTTCACACTTTAGTCAATTATCGTTTTGTTCTTTCTGGATTAATTCATATTCTTGTTGAAATATTTCCCCCAAGAGTTTCTTCAAAGAGGTTCTGTGTGTGGTAAACATTCTAAAAATCGTATGGACTAAAATATTTTTATTTAGCCCTTAGATTTAAATACTAATTTATCTGTATTTATGATTTCAGGATGATTTTTTTTAAAAACATCTCTCTATTGTCTTCTTTCATCTGGATGACTATTAGAAAATCTGATGATAACATGATTCTTGGTGTTTTCTTGGAGATGAGCTATTTTTTTTCCTTTGAAAACTTCTTCCTTTTAATTATCTGAAATTTTAGAATAAAATGTCTAGAGTATTTTTTTCCATTGCTTACCATGGTTAGAACTCAACAAGATCCTTTAATCTTTTCAGGGTTTTTTTGGTACATTTATTTATAAATACTGACTCCTACTTTCATCACCTGTATCATTTAACTTCTCTGATTTTTTCCACTTAATCTCTTTATCCCTCCTTTTATGCCTTCTGAGAGACTATTTTGATCAGCAATTTCTGTTGTGCAATTTATTTTATCTGTTGTTTTTATTTCAGCAATCATATTTTATGTCCAAAATATCCAAGTTGTTCTTCTACAAAATAACTTAGTTCTTTTTCATATTTTCAGTATCCTTACTTATTATACTAAAGATATTTTATTTTGTTTACTTTACTTTAAATTCTTATCCTTCTGTTCCATTAGTGTTGTTTTCCTCTGGCAAAAGTTGTTCCATCATTTCTGTCTTTTATACTGTTTGGCCTTCTCATATATCTCATAAATGTTCCATTTTTCACTTCCTTGCTACTATCAGGTGCCATGTCTACTAACACCTATCTGGAGAAAGAGTCAAAACAATTCCCTGGCTTGTGTTCCAGGAGATTCAAGGGTGAGAAACATGTCTTGGGATAGAGACTCTCTAGTGTTGCTATCAGGGCTCAGTTGTTCTCTGTATTCTTCCCCAGGGAACTGCTCAGCAGGTCCACTCCAATCTCTACTCTCCTATAGAGGCAGTTAAGATGGGTGAAGGGTGAGAGCATGCAGAGTTGGGGGCCAGCTGCCCACATTTATCATAGCTGTCATATCACTATCCCAACCAACTGGTGGTTTTAACTCTCATGCTTTTCATATGGCTCAGATGCGTTCCTATGCCATGACAACAGCGAGGCAGAATGTGCTTCTCCAAGGGGAATGTGAGATGGGAAGAAATGGCATAACTAAACAGCTCCTCTTTGACCCAGGGTCTCTCCTGCTCTGGATACAGTAAGATCCAATCACCCCTGCCCCTTCAAAGGTTTTGTCACAAATTTTGAGTTTCTTTAGAGACCGGATCTGTGACTGATTAATATTCTCATCCTTCCAGTCTCATTTCCAGAATTGAGCTTCAGGGGAGGCTGGCAGCAGTTTCCGCTAGCTCCCCCCACCCCAATAAATGTTTTGGTTCATTTTTTGATGCAACTATCTCACTTTACAAACTTAGTTCTAGATGAGAAAGTATAATATTTTTATGCCTGAATTTTTATTACACATGAAGTAAATGTTTATGTTAAAAATTAAAGAAAGTACAAATAAACTTTTTAGATCAGCTGAAATTCCACTAATCAAGGAAAATTTAAATTACAACTTTATGAAGTTCATATTGCAATTTTTGGCCCTTGATATTTCTGGAGGAATCTGAGTGTCAAAAATAAATGAGGGGAAGAATTTTCATTCATTATTCTTTTGGTTTCTAGATAGCCCTGTTGCTTATGCCATGGGCCTTAAAGCAGGATGAATTTGGAGAAAACGTAGAACAAAAAACATTTTGCTAAATTGTCAACCTTTGAAGCATACAAAAGATCTCCATGTCAATTCTAAGAGTAATAGCACTGAGTGCTTTTGTGTTCCCTGTAGGCCACAGTACCTTCAAAATATTTTTTCCTTTGTAGACAAGTCCATAGAAACATAAGCAAATAAGAATAATAACAAAAAGTAGAGAGAGCATCAAAAGTAGCTCATAAAGGGAGTGCTGTCACAGAATATTACGAGAATCAGCTGAAAACCCTATTGATATGGCCTTTATGATATATACAATACATATTAATTTAACAAAAAATTATCTTTTAACAGTTTTCAAAGAATGAAAAGACTGGTAAATTATGTATGTGAGGTTATTGGGGAAGGAGGATATTGATGGAAAAATAACTTTTCATCTCTCAGAAAGGAAAGACAACAGATAACACCTAAATTTGAACAATAAAAAAGGAAAGAGTAGAACTTAATTATATTATCTAGCAAAACAGTAAGTTGAGTAGCACAGCTATATGAGTTGAAAGTGGCTGTCCTCAGTGAGTGGGAAACATAGAAGAGGGATCTGCTATTCTAATAAATCTTGCAATATGTACCTTTGAAACTCATGTACATTTTTTGTTTGGATGAAAACAATTTTTAAAAGACCAAAAAAATAAAAAATAAAAATCTTAATGAAGTGGAAGAAAATGTAAGAGAATATTTATCTGTCCTTAGAGTGGGGAAGCCTTTCTAACATAAAAGCAAGTCATTTGTAAAATTTCATTACCTGCCATATTTGTAGTAAGTACTGTCTAGTTTGTCACATATGTAAAAAATTTATTTACAGCATTATGAAAACAAAGACATTTTCAACTATTGTCTCACATCTGTTATCTGACTATAAAATATACACAAACAAAACATTCATATGCAAATAAAATCAACTAGCTCTATTAATAACCAGAAAAAAAAATCTAATGAAGCCATGAGATATGCTGCTTTGCCAATAATGTTGGTAAAAGTTTGCATCTTTAATGGCAATACCAATATATGGCTTTGGGTGTGGGGAATACACCAGTCTGCAGATTACTCTTGAGGGTGTGTACTCATACCTTTGGACAACACTTTGGTTGTGTGTACCTGTGGGAGAAATATGATTGAGGAATTAATGAAATGTGGCTCATTATTTTATTGTGTTGCCCAATATTGTTATATTAAAGACAGAAATAGGAAAGGCAAGGCACAGTAAATATCTAGTCCACAAGATGGGAGCTGGAGACAATGAGTGTACTTTGCTCTAAGACATGCCTCCGATGTTATAAACAACCTGTTTATAGAAATTCAGGCTTCCTGCTCACTCCTGACTGACTGTCTAAGTCCACAACAACTACATCAAAGAAATACAGAGTCACTATACCTCATTTTTTATACTTCCATTAATTGATGACTACCTCTTAGAGCTTAGAAGCTAGCCCCTAAAAGACTTTATACCTGTTTGTTCATCTAGATAGATTAAGACTTGATAGTAGCCCCTTGAGAAGACTTTTGACCCTAGCCCACTACCTGTGTAATCCTGTTCCCCTAGCAACTGCATTCCCTGATATGCAAATGTGTAACCCCTACAACTAGTAATTGAGACTTGTGATTATAAAAACCTGTGTGAATCTAACCATGTTGCTAGATCATGCACGGAGACAATGATCTAGTCGCCTAAGTCCCCCGCTGTGATTATTCTGATCTTTTTTATATAAAACTATAAACTATACCTTAGTCTCTGT
Source organism: Lepilemur ruficaudatus (assembly GCA_963574885.1). Classification (NCBI taxonomy): domain Eukaryota; kingdom Metazoa; phylum Chordata; class Mammalia; order Primates; family Lepilemuridae; genus Lepilemur; species Lepilemur ruficaudatus. The sequence continues at coordinate 153,596 of CAUYRT010045299.1, forward strand.
GTATTCTTTTATTCTCTCTACTTCCTATCAATTTTCTTATCCTCTGTGGCGACCCCTATCTTAGGGACCTGGCCCAACGGGGAGGAGCAGCTGACCTCCTCGTGGGCCTGCCGTGCCCGCGTCCCCTTCTCCCTTTGTCCTCCTCTGTTTCCCCGCACTCATCTAAAGATTTACAAACAACCCAAGTAACTCTTTATGTTTCTTTCTGGAATCAAAAAAATAGATGCTGTGTTCACTGTTCTACGGTCGAGTGGTGGAGTCAGTCTTCTATTTTCTGAAAATTGGAACTACTCTACAGTGGTGGAGTCAGTCTTCTATTTTCTGAAAATTGGAACGACTTATGCACAGCTCTAGGCTTTTATTTTGCTCTTTCAACATAGTCTTTCCAAGTTACTCTGAGTGAAGGGGAAAAAAAAAAGAAAAAAATGCATGATTTATAAATATCATTATATGAAATATGTATATTTTCCCTTTTAAGGTAATCTGTTACTAGAATCTTACATTTTCATAATAGTTTTGAAATCTGCTTCTTTAAAGTCTAAAATACTATTTATCTTCTTACATATCTCAAAGCTCACCTGGTCACTATCTCCCAAAGGTTCATCTCTTCTTTTCCTTCAGTCAATTCTATCTCTCTCTGTGTGTGTGTGTGTGTGTGTGTGTGTGTATGTATGTGTGTTATTTTTTATATTGTTAATTTAAAAAAATAACTTAATGTTTTATTCCTCAAACTCTCAGGTCGATGGGAACTCTGAAGAAAGTTAGTTCACAATATGGTATAGTAACTCCATCTAGAGGTCGTTCTAACTACATAACTCTGACAAGAACACTACTTTCTTTGCACTGACATTGAATATATCCTTAATAATTGACTACGATATTGTTTCAACCACTACTAAAAAAACCTCATTAATTTCCCTGTAGTATTTTTGATTCAGCACCAATGTTATTTATACTATGAGAAAGTACAGGTAGAATACAGTATCAGAAAAAAAACTGAGCATTTAAGAATTCAAAATCTGGGTTCTAGTTTCTGTTTTTACACTTATTGTGTGGCCTTGATTACTAACCAACACACATACACACAAACACACACACACATATCATGCCTTGCTCACTCCATCTATAAAATGAAAACAGGCCATTTTGTGAATCACATGCTGTAAAGCATGTGGATATAATTTGCAAACAGTAGAGCAACACAAATCTGTATGACATTACTTATAATTAAGATCAGGCCTATTTGGCGAACAAACTGCAAATCCATTGGTGACTTTATTCTCTTCATTCTAGATGTATTTTTGGCCAGCATGACAAAAACAACAGAATCTTATAGAAAGCTTATGTGGCCATAAAGATACAAAGCGATTTCATTTTGGAAAAGATGAAGATAAAACTAAGTCTTCAAAATGAAAGGTGTTTTCCCCATCATTCCAAAATATTAAACTCTATGAAAAATTATCCTTAAAGATCACATCTTTTGTTTCAAACTGAAGGCTCATCATATAACACTGTAAACCATGCGTCTGCAAACTTTAGCTCTAGGGCCAGATGGTGAACATTTTAGGCTTTGGGGCCAGACAGTCTCTTTTGCAACTACTCAGTTCTGTTGCTGTGCACACATGCCTGGGTATGGCTGTGCTCCAATAAAACTTTATTTACAAAAACAGGCAGTCAAACTTAATCTGCAGGCTATAGTTTGTCATTCATGCTAAATGAATGAGAAAATGTTTTATTAATATGTTAATAAATTCAATCTTAATTTAATCTTAACATATTGAAAAGATTCCAGCAGAACAAGATCTTTTCTTAACATTTTATTAGTTAGCTATGGAATCAGTTCACCTAAATCTTACCCATTGTTTCTCAAGTCAAAGTCTAAATGTCTCTTTTTATTTTTAATCACGTTAAACCTCTACTATTTAACTGAATGGGAACTTTTGCATTCAGTAGGACATAACACAGTCTAAGAATTAAGATTAAATTGACATTTAAATTTATTAAATTTTTATCAACTGATTAGATTTTAATATTTTTTAAATTAAAAACTGATATTGAATAAGAAATTATGTGAAACACAATTGGATCATTATTCTGTGTGTATTTTGATATGATTTAATCTTGGGGTTAAATTCTATGGTTATAAACAAGGCAATTAGTTCACAACAAAACATGAAAAAAGATGAGCACAGGAGAAGTGGCCAGGTTAGAGGAAGACAGACTGGGAAACCCACTAAGGGAGAGTTCAACATAATCTAGCCTCACAAGACATAGCTCAAGGTATTATGGAGCCCTCAGAGAAAATTCAACATTGTTCCTCTATGAAAATTTGGAAACCCACACTGATGAATGTCCTCAAATTGAGGATTAACGTGAAATGTACATTTTTAATATGATTCTTCATGGGTACAGATACATATAGGGGAGAAGAAAGAGGACAGCACAGAAAGAACAGCTGAGGAGAAGGAGGAAGGAGAGGAGGAAGAAGAGGGGAGGGAGGTGAGAAGACAGAGCTCAGAGTTCAGAGCAGGACTTGGGTGGTCTTTCTGTATCCTAATAGGGCTAACCAGATTCCAAACACCTTCAATATCAAAGGAGATAAGGAGAGACAGTATGGCTTGATCAGCACAAAATCATTACAGTTACTTTTAGTAGTAGTGGAAGAACAGAAATACTTTAACACATACATATATTAACTTACTAGTATTAGTATTAGGTATTAATTAAATAGATGATGTAGGTAAACCTGGCTATAGAAATAATAGTCAAGACCCTTATGTATTAGGGAAGTAATCTTAAAAATCTGTACCAGGATGTTACCTGCTCCTCCCAGAGAAGCTTCAAAAGGCTATTCATATTTTGGCATATGTCCCTTAGAATTTGCAGACACATAAAATGTTAGCTGATTCCTGCCCAGGGAAGTTTTAAGTGAGTTTGTGAGTGGAGCTCCCCCTGCTGACGGTAGAGTGAAGAAACAGGTCTGTTTTGGGAAAATGGCTTGTGCTTCAGATTTCGGTGGGGCAAAAATGACTTTCCTGTGAGACAAAGGTAGACCTGTGGAAAGGGAACCATTTTGAGGGAGACTTTACCTAAAAGTACCTCTGTGGGGAATAAACTAACCCCAAAGAGGGGTGGATTTCTGGAAACCTATGCTCAGCAAAGGTCCACATATTTATTACTGTATCTTCCTACAACATCTAAGATACCTGTATTGCTGGGGAGAAAAAAAAAAAAAAACCTAAGAAACTAAAAAAATGTACAAATGCAACTATAAGTAAAAGGAATAATATTCACTAAAAACAATATATTCTTATTTGTGTTTTATGATTTATAATTTATATTTATAAAATGACATTTATATAAATATACAAAGGGTCCAAAACACAACATTATCAAGATTAATTTTTTTTTTTGCCCCAAGGATATTTACCTATGCTCATCTAACAAATTAAGTCCCCTTAATATTATAATTGGCTGCTCCTAACCTATGGAATTTATACAGCACGACTCATCAAAGTATAAGAAATGGCTGATGTGCTTTTATTCTCTGAAGCATTCTTTCCATCTTTCAGTTAGAAACATGGCATCATTTTAATATTTGTTTTCAAATAAAATGTTATATTAAACTATATTTAATTATAATTCATCATCTTCAAAGTCATTAGACTTGATAGATTAATTTATGAGATTTTCAGCCAGGCATGGTGGTTCACACCTATAATTCTAGTACTTTGAGAGGCTGAGACAGGATTGCTTGAAGCCAGGAGTTCAAGACCAGCCTGAGAAACATACCAAGGCCCCATTTCTACTAAAACTATAAAAAAGTAGCCAGGTGAGGTGGAGCAGGCCTGTAGTCCCAGCTACACTGGGAAGATTGCTTGAGCCCAGGAGCTTGAGGTTGCAGTGAGTTATGATGATGCCACTACACTGTAGCCCCAGCAACAAAGCAAGACCCTGCCTCCAAAAAGAAAAAAACATTTATGAATTTTTCAATGAAATATGTGAACAAACAAAACAAGAACAGTTTCTGTACTATCAACTATATATATTTGGGTCAATAATACTTTGAAAAATCCATTTTAATTTATAAAGAGGCATATTAGAATTTAAAAGACTGTTTAAATCCTACATACTTACCACAGATGACAGTGTCCATTCATGGGTGCTCTAGTAATAGCTCTTTCACCTAAAGTTTTTCCTGAAAGATAAAAGAACTTATATTTAGCACCTTGATATGAGTTGGTAGGAGGTGGATTATTGAATTAACTCAGCGGTTCTCAAGGTATGGTCCCAAGACCAGACGTATCAGCATCACTTGGAAACTTGTTAGAAAAACAACTTTTCAGCCATACTCAACCACAAGTTCTGGGGGTGGGGTCAGCAATCTGTGTTTTAACGATTCTGATGTATGCTCAATTTTGACACCCACTGGACTAACTGATTTAACTAAGTGCAAGAAAAGTCATTTAATCATTACTTAAAAACACAATAGAAATTGTTTTTTGTAATCCATTCAAACAACATTTACTATATTTCTATTAAGTGCCACTTTGTGTGAAAATCTGGGAATAAAATGTCAAATAAGACACAATTCTTGACTTCCAAGGGTTCACAGCTCAGTAGGCTGCAGGTATATAAACAAATCACATGCAAAGAATAAGAGCAGGGTAAACAGAGTACACAGCAGAGTGGGTAACTCTGTCTAAAGGAGTGAGAGGAGGCTTCCTTGAGAAGTTCTTGCCTAATCATTCATGATAATGAATATCCTCAGTGACATAAATAATTCCTCCAGATTATTATACTTAGTTTTAGAACAATTTGTAACAATATAATAAATTTGGATAGAGGCTTGTCTAATGGCTTGGCAAATCAAAATGCTTGCAACAAAACAGAACTGCATTCTGAGAATCTTTCTCAAAAGGGGTCATTTTGTTTTATACCTTCTTCTTTTTTCCCTGGTTCATTATTATTATTATTATTATTATTGTCTTGAAGAGACTGTCCAATGAGATGCAAAATGTCTTTCTAAATAAGTAGTCGAGATAATCTTCATAAATAAGGATCTTCTATTCTAAAACCATTCTCCTATTTGTTAATTTGTTGACACTCTATAGCTCTATCCATTCAGGGAACCATCCCATGTAGAAATCTACATAAATAGGAAAGAATTTAAGAAGGATTTTAATAATAACTGATATTACATTGTGAACAAATATTAAAGAGTTAGTAATTTTTAAATGAATGATTAAAAACATACTGTTTAATGTAAAACCACTAAAAACTAAATCAACATTTTAGCTACATTGTCAAATGAATAAAACTTTCAGTGCCTGACTGCAGGCCTTAAATTGAGGTGATTCTATCACTGATAATATAAAAAGGAAGTTGAGTGGTATACAAACTGGTTTTGCAGCCTCATTTATGCAGCTGAGGATCAAAAGGAAAGCTATTTCCCGTAGAGAATTGTATTTTGTGATCTTTCTGAGGCATTCATATCAATCAGTTAATTATGAAAATTATAATAATGTTCCTTTAAATATAAGATTCATATTTTATTTGGAATACAAGTTATGATCAATCATACGGTATTTCAAAAAATATATTGCATTATGGCAATTCACTTTGAGTTTCATGAAAGAATTCTGCACTCTCCAGGGATCAGATCTTTCCCTAGCATAACAATTTCAAACATACTATTATGAGAAAAAACTTAGTGCACTTCTTCCTTTCTCATGCTGAATTCTAACATTCTTCAACTGCTGGTCTGAATCTTCGTCTTGCTCTCCGCTCCAGTGTACTTGGTCATTACCTTTCCTAAGCACTTACTGCCTGCACTGAGTTACACTGGCTGTCTCTTTATTGATCTTTTCCTTAGAGTAAGTTCCTTAGTGCGGGACCATCTTCATCACCTTCATGTCCCTCCCTCTCTCCTCCCGCCTTCCTTCCACCCCTCATTTTAACATTGTTCCTGGAAACAGTAATTTTGAATAAATATTTCTTTAATGGATAAATAAGAGGCCTCCTTTTTAGTATCTGAGTAAACACATCTGAGGCTTTACCCCTTTTTCTTTGGCACTAAAAACTTTTCTCTTTTTGGGGGATATATCCTATTTTAATCCTATGTTCCATCCTTGTCCTTGAATTTCCTCCAAACTACTTTTTTTTGCCAATTTCACCATCACATACAGTAACTCAATTAAACTCCCATTCCATTTAAAAATAGAGATATAAAGTGATTTTACCTGTGGGAAACTGTTACTTGCGTAAGAAAGACTTCCCTGCATCAACCTCCATCCTCTGCCATCACATCCTCCCTTCTGCTATACACTCTCTTAACATCCTGCACTCTTATTTAGTAACAGCTTATTTCAATTTGTTTCTTTATATATATATGATTATTTGAATAATACTGCCTCCTCCACAATGCCATAAGCAGTCTGAGAACATGTTTATTTTGCTATCTTATTCCTACCTGCCAGCATAATATCCAGGGTGGGTTTATGAAAGAAATGTGTTTAATATTGATGAATGTTGGGATAGTTTACATAGATACACTTTGATTTTCTCAGTAGATATGAAAACAAATCCCTTTGTTCTTTTTCATTAAATTTTTATTTACCTTGAAGTTAATAAATCTCTTCTCTAGGACTCTATTTTGCACATGGTCTGCAAACTGGATTGCTACAGAAAAACTGCCCCACAAACCTGATGATGAATATGTGAAGAACCCACTGGAGAAAAATTAAAGTTTGCAGAGGTCATTCAGCAAAGAAATGTCCAAGTGGAAGAAACATAATTACAAGGAGTTTGGTAACACCTCCTTCTTAGAAATAAAAATGACAGGGCACTAGACCAGGATGAGATCTTTCTTACGTTTTCTTCCTCACACTATCGTAGAGAATAAAACCCTGGAAAACAGAAGACTTTGGAATAAGCAAAGAATTAAAAGGTTTTTGATGTCAGTTCAGAAAGATGGCAGGGGCTTTTACAAGAAAGCACTTTGAAATCCAGTGAAAGGCAAGGTGAGATATAAAAACAAACAACAACACTACTCTGACATTCTGGCTATTTTGCTGTTGTTAGGAAAAATTTCAAAAATATACAAAAAAGTATAGGTGACAGTACAATGAACTGCCATGTACATATCATTCAGCTTAAACAATGATCAACTCAAGGTTAATCTTGCTTCATCAAGATACATTTTGAAAAAAACATATAAACTGAAATCTGAGGGCTTATAGTACCTGGAGTCCTACATTACAGGAAGTAAGCTGTATAATTTTAATTATGGTAGACTACAGCTGAAGATAATTGTCCTCTACCTATTGTTGTTTCTCAAACACTGCTACTTAATGTCTTACCTTTCTATGATTTTATAAACTTAAAAAATGAAATTTGAGTTTTTTCAGTTGCCTATTCTAATATACTCAAATATTTTTAAAGAACATATACTTTAGTCCTAAAAATACCTTTCTGTTCTGAGATTGTGATTTTTTTTTTTGGCATCGGGATATATTGAAATATATTAAACATAATGGTTTTAGCTAAGATAATTTAGCTTTAATTAAAATTCACTAGTGATTTATTGTAGATCCTTATAGCCACTTAAGAGTATTCAATCTTTACAAAATACTTACCAATATTAGCATAATGTTTCTTTTCTTGTGTATTTGTAGATAGCTCAAACATGTCTCCATAAGCACGAGCAAACCTCCACATAAACTCTATTTCATCTCTAAACTGAAAAGAGAAAATTGCACATTAGATTAACTCAGTAATTTATTTAGACTATAATTATTTTCTACTGAAACTTGTAAAAACTCAGGCAGGAAAATTGATATTCATAGATGATTGAATCTATATATATACATACATACATATTTAAGTATGAAACATTTTAAACCCAAATATTCATGGCTAAGAAATGTGACCTAATATAGTGTTACGTTTGGATCTTAAATCCAATTCATATTATCCAAACACTAGCTCCTCCTATCGCCTATGCAGAGGAGAGAGTGGACAGGTGCCAGAATCTATACACTTTCCCTGGGCTGTGGTATCCTCTTCTTTTTCTTTCTAAGTTATCTACTATCAATATAATAGTTCAGTGAGCATTTGGGATAATATCTGTAAACTAAATTGCATATAATGAAAAGAGCAGTCACATTTTTTTACCTAAATTACTGATAACTGTAGTCCTTGAGATATGGTAAGTTTTAGACAACGTGTTTAAATGTGTTTTGAGTTGCTAAATTCTCAGACACTGCAAACTCTTTTTTTTTTCCTAGTGGTGGTGGTGAGAGGAATGGGCTTTTCTGATTCAGGCCCAGTATGACCAAATGACTATTGGCAGAAACAGCTTTAAATACCGATGGCTGTTATACTGATAACTAGATGGAAAACTTAAAATGTAGTTTTCCTTCTCCCCAGAGAAGTAGTACTATATGCTTTGGCATACTGTCTCATCCTTTATCTGTTATAAAATATTTAATAAATATATAATAATTAATAAATTTACAAAAGTAAATCCGTGTAATTATAGCTCTAATTCTCATTTTTATGACCATAGAGTCTAATAAACTCTCATATTTACTTTAAAAAATTTTAGTCATTTTATAAAAAAATTTTGCATCAATTATTTAGCTTGTATGAACTGTGACATCATTGTTATGGTCATAACGTGAAAAAGATGATATATTAAATCAAAAATTAAAGCTACCCGAAATGTTATTGTCACCTATCTCTTACCTTTTCTTTGTGGTCACAAAGTAGTTCAAAACTCTCCAACTTGCCAGATTCATCCATACGTAAATGATCTGCCTTCTGAAGAAGGACATCTAACTTTAATTCTTCTACATGTGCGTTAAATGATTTAGAGGCTGGAAAATTCAGTTCTTCTGTGTCAGTATTAGCTGTAATATATCTAAAATTGCAGAAATAATTGTCACCTCCTTTGAATGTTATGCATAATAGCCAGAGTAATCCCTTTTAAAATGCAGCCCAAATCATGCCCCTCTTATACTTGAAACTCTGCAATGGTACCCCCTTTCACTCAGAAAAAGCTCAAGTCCTAACAACAATCTACAGGACCCTATTTAAATTAACTTTTAACTTAGTGTTTAAAAATTAATACTACACCCCATTTTATTTTTAGTGGATATAAGGCAAACAATTTATTTTTATTTATTGAAACCCTGCTGGTTCTAAAAAACGTTTCAAGGAACATTTCAACGTTCAAAACATATATATACACACTTTATATATGTGTACATACAGTTACATAACACATAAGAGAACAAATTAGAAGTAGTGAAAAAAGATAAAAACAAGGCCAAATGTGAATGAAGTCAATTTAAAAACACATATTTTAGATATCTACATCTTTAATACAAGGCACACAAATGTGGTTCTGCATTTTCTAGCAGCCAACGTAATCAGTCACATAACTTGCAGTTCCCATTAGATAAAAACAAATATAAAAACAAAGCAACTTCTTGGGAGAAGTATAATTATTTCCAAATACTAAGACTCAAAATCAATTTCTTTCAAAGACCTTCTAAAAAAGATATTATATGAACTGATATTTAACTTCTTCAATAACATTCTTTATTAAAGAAAACTCTACTTTTTCAGTTGCCCAAACCAAAAAACCTGGAATCATCCTTGACTCTTCTTTTTTTCTCCTAAGGAATACACAGTTTGTTAGCAAATCCTGTTAGCTCTATCTTCAAAATACAACCAGAATCTAGCCACTCCCCGAACCTGGGCTATTAAAATCCAAGCTGACATTTTTTCTACCAGAAATTGACAAGCTGATTCTAAAATTCATATGGAAATGCAAGGGACCAAGAGTAGCCAAAATAATTTTGTAAAAGAACACAGTTGGAGGACTCATACTTTCTGATTTCAAAATGTACTACAAAGTTACAACAATCAAGAGAGTGTAGCATTAGCATAAAGATAGACATGTGAAATTGGGAAATCAGCTCACTATAAATTGTGACTGTAAACATTATACTGTAAATGCTTTGTAGTTTTTCCCCCAATAAAAAAGGAAAAAAAAAAAAAGATAGACATGTGAAAGAGACATTAAGGATGTATTAAGAATTAAGGGTCCCAGAAATAAATTCTTATATTTATGATCAATTTATTTTGACAAGAGTGCCAAGACAATTCAGTGGAGGAAATAATATTCTTCAACAAATACTGCTGGGACAAATGGATAGCAATGTGCAAAGGAATAAAGTTGAACTCATATTATATATAAAAATTAATTCAAAATGTATCCAAAACCTAAATGTAAGGGCTAAAACGATAAAATTCTTAGGAAAAAAACACATGAGTGAATATTTCTGAAATTGGATTAGGCAATGGTTTCTTAGATATAATGTCTCAAGCACAAGTGACAAAAGAAAAAATATATAAGTTGGACTTTGTCAAAGGGAAAAACTTTGGTGCTTCAAAGGACACCATTAAAAAAGTTAATAGATAATCCACAGAATAAGAGAAAATACTTATAAATCACATATCTGATAAGGGTCTTATATAAAGAATATATAAATAACTCTGACAATTCAACAATAAAAAGACAAGTAACACAATTTAAAAATGGGCAACTCAGCAAATAAATTAAAAACCACTAAGCTGTGCAATTTAAATGAATAAACTATGGTATATGAATAATAGCTCAATAAAGCTGTTATTCTTTATAAAAACATAAATGTCCCTGTAGCCATTAAATAAATTAAGTCAAAATTATATATCCCTATCCTTCTCCCTCCCTCTTTATCTTACTCTCTCTCCTATGCACACACACAGAATAGTTTTACAGTGAATTCTACCAAATATCCAAAATTTAGACTTATTTAAATTCTTCTAAGGAACTATTAAAGAGGGAACACCCCTCAGTTTATTTTATAAAGCTACTATAACTGATACCAAAACCAAAAATGGATATTGTAAGAAATAAAAATTACAGGCCAATCTCCCTATAGGTCATTATTTGTAGATTGTTTAACAGAATAGAAAACCTAAAAGAACTAATTAAGATTTATGATCAAGTCTTCAAAGTCAATTATGTTCTTATACTCTATAAAACAAGTTAGAATAAATAATTTTATAAAATATAGCATTTATAATAGTAGGAAAAATATCAGGTACCTATGAAAAAAAATTCCACAAATGTTTTTAAATGACTTTTCTGTAGAAAATTGCAAGATATCATCTGAGAACATTAAAGATTACCTAAGTAAATGGAAAAATGATATTCATGGATAGGAAAACTTAGTTTTAAAACAACTTCATATGGCCCCAACTTAATCTATATTTATGATGCAATTTTAAGCAAATTCCAATACAATTTTCCTATGGAACCGATTCCTAAAATTAATACGAAAGGGTAAGTGCAAGAAGAGCCAACACAATTTTGAAGAGCAGATATCAGAACTATATGAATGTAGAAAGAATGTCTAAAGGATAAAGCTATAGAAATTAAGTCAATATGGTACTGGGATAGCAATAGGCAAACTGGCCAATAAAACAAAAATGAACATCTAGGCTAGTCTCTTTCCCACATTAAAAAAAACCTAAGTGTGGGAAAATTGCTTTCCTAGTTTGGACAAGGATCTTCTATTTATAAGTAGGTATTTTTCACAAAATTGCAAGAAAGTTTTGAAAGCCAATTTAAACAGTAGAGCATATGCAAATATTACTAAGAAAATTTAACTATACCTACCAACTTTGGGTTAGAAATTAGATTTGTACTACTTCCCCCTACGCCCGACCTCTTGAAAAAAAGGCATTTCATAGATTATCTAATGTCAAGCCTAGAATTTTCCAACAGCCTTTTAGCAAATATGGAGAAGTTCACCTTATAATGTCAAACTTACTTACATTTATTACTCATGTACTTTTCTGGTCTTATTTTATGCTCCGAAGTTTAATAAGAACCATGCCATTTTTCCTATTTTTTCAATTCTATATGATCAGCTATTTATTTCAATGGCAATAATAGCATCTCTGAAGGTCTAGCTCCATTATTTAGAGAGAAAATGACATTATTTACTATGAAAACAAAGTATTGTATTAACAAAAGTATATACAGTAGTGAGTTGCATTGGAATAGGCCCTTATTTCTCATGAAAACACTAAGTGAACAACAAATGACTTACTGAAACATCTTTGTGGGAGATCCAGAAGCTAGTTAAGGACTTGGAACAACCAAGTGAATGTCCAATCAAGAAAAAGCCACACTCAAAATGGTAAGAAATTTAATTGAGTTTTTGTTCACTCTTGTCTCACCTCATCTCTGGTGTAGCATGGCTAGGAAAAAAACTTGTTGATTCCTGTCTCTTCCTTCAGGACAGAAGAAAATGACTGACACCTTATTGCAATGTTTTGGCCTGTATGGGGGCTTCATGAGAGAATGCTTTCTGTCTTGCTTGAGTCAGAGCTCAGAGGGAAATGAAGACATAGTTTGGATGTCAGGTTGGAGCCTGCTGAAAACAGTGAAATAAAAATATAGGGGACTACATACCTGTGGGCACCTAGGTGCAAGAGATTATGGAAAGAGGAATATAGTAGAACATCTAAGCCTCCAAGAAGAAGCAGGGGTGAAACTCCTTAGGGAAATTAAGATATTTAAAAGCAGCCATGTACATGGGGGAAATTGGGGAAAATGCACATGCACATACATACACATCCAGAAAAAATGCATGCCCAGAAAAAACTTCAGAAGACTTTAAGCTTTCGCACTGGGCTGAATAGTAAGGGTCTTATTCTGCATAGAGGCAGTCTACAAAGACTAGGAGAGGTGGCCGTTGTTTTACGTTTGCAATGTTCAACAAAAAGCATAAAACATACAAGGAAACAGGGAAAGATGGCCCATTCAAAAAATAAATAAATAAATTTCTAGAAATTGACCCTAAAGAAATACAAGCTTTGGACTTAACCAGTCAATGATTTTAAAACAACAGTATTAAATATGCTGAAAGAATTAAAGGAAAACACAAAGAAAACTAAAAATCATGAAAACAATATATGAACACAATAAGAATAGCAACAAAGAAATAGAAATCATAAAAAAAACCAAAATGTAAATTGTGGAGCTAAAAAAATACAATAACTGAATTGAAAAATTCACTAGAGGGGAACAACAGAAGATTTGAACAGGCAGAAAAAAGAACAGGCAAACTTGGAGATAGGTCACTTGAAAATATTGACTGTGAAGAGTAAAAAGAACAAAGGATGAAGTAAAGTGAATGGAACCTATGGGAAGTAAAGTGAATGGAACCTACAATACACATATTATAGGATTTCCTGAAGGAGAAGAGACAGAGAAAGTGACAGTGATATTATTTGAAAAAATTATGGATTGTTATAACTTTAGGATATTATACGTAATCTCTATAGTAACTATAAAAAATACCTATAGAATATACACAAAAGGAAAGCAAAACATGTCATTACAAAAATATCAACTAGACACAAAGGAAGGTAGTAAGGGAGAAAATTATGGAACAAAAATCCTATATGACATACAGAAAACAGCTAACAAAATGGCAATAGTAAGTCCTCTCCTATCAGTAACTACATCAAATGTAAATGGATTAAATTCCTCAATCAAAATCATATATTGACAGAGTAGATTAAAAAAATCAGGATCCAACTATATGCTGTCAATAGAGACTAATTTTTGCTCTAAAAACACACATAAGTTGAAAGCAAAAGGATGGAAAGATATTCCATCCAAATAGTAGCCAAAAGAGAGTCGAGGTGGCTATACTAATAATATCAGACAAAATAAACTTTAAGTCAAAAACTTAAAGTGTTACAAGAAACAAAGAAAGACATTATATAATAATAAAAGGGCCAATTCACCAAAAAGATATAGTAACACTAAATGCACTAAACATCATAACTCCTAAATAAATAAAGCAAACATCAACAGAATTGAAGAGAAATAGATAGCAACACAATAATAGTAAAAGTAATCAATAATAGTAATAGTACATAAACATTATTACTTTAATAACAAAGTAATAGTAAAAGACTTCAATGCCCCACTTTCAACAGTGGACAAAACAACCAGGCAAAAGATCAATAAGGAAACAGAAGACTTGAACATCATTATAGACCTATAGACCTATTGGATCTAACAACATATACAGACCATGCCACCAATAGTAGTGGAATACACATTCTTCTCAAATGCATGTGAAATGTTCTCCAGGTATATCATAGGTTAGGCCAAAAAATAATTTAAAAGACTGAAGTTATATAAAGTATATTTTTTGATCAAGATGAAATGAAACCAGAAATAAACAAAAATAAAAATGGAATATCCACAAACATGTGAAAATTAAACAACATACTCTTAAATAATAAATGGGTCAAAAAATAAATCACAGGGAAATTAGAAAATATCTTGAGTCAAATGAAAATGAAAACACAGAATACCAAAACTTATGAGATATAACAAACTTATGAGATATAGCTATAAAGAGGAAAATTTATAGCTGTAAATTCTTGCATTAAAAAAGAAAGGTCCCAAATCAGTAGCCTAAATTTACACATTAAGAAACTAGAGAAAGAAGAACAAACTAAATCAAAAGCTAGCAGAGCGAAGGAAATAATAGAGATCAGAGTAGAAATAAACAAAATGGAGACTAGAAAACCAATAGAGAAATTAATAAAATTAAGAATTTTTTCTTCAGAAAGATCAACAAAATTGACAAATCTTTTGCTAGACTGACTATGAAAAAAAGAGAAGACTCAAACAGCTAAAAGCAGAAATAAAAGAGGACACATTACTACCAATTTTATAGAAATAAAAAGGATTATAAGATAGTATTATGCAGAGTTGTATGCCAGCAAACTGGATAACATATGTTAAATGGACAAATTCCTAGAAACATATGAGTGTTACCCTGATACCAAAGACAGACAAAGATACTACCAGAAAAGAAAACTACAGACCAATATCCCCGATGCATATTAATGTAAAAATTCTCAACAAAATACCAGCAAACTCTGTTCAACAGCCCATTAGAAGAATCATACACCACAACCAAGTGGGACTTATTCCAGGAAGTGCTAGGAGGTTCTACATATAAAACTCAGCCAATGTTGTTAATGCATGACATTAACAAAATGAAGAGTAAAAAAAACCTAATGATTATCTCCATTGATGCAAAAAGGTATTTGACAAAACTCAGCATTCCTTCATGATTAAAATGCTCAACAAACTAGGAATAAAAGGAAACTGCTTCAACATAATAAAGTCCATACATGAAAAGCCCACAGCTAACATCATACTCAATGGTGAAAGACTGAAAGCTTTTCCTCTAAGATTGAGAACATGACAAGGATATCTGCTTTCACCATTTCTATTCAATATAGTACTAAAGTCCTAGCCAGAGTGAAGACAGAATGGAGAAATAAAATCACCCAAACTGGAAAAAAAAGAGGCAAAATTATCTTTTGTTCACAGACAACATGATCTTCCATGTAGAGGAAAAAACCTCTAAATATTTCACATAGAAAAACTGTAAGCATTAATAAACAAATTCAGCAAAGCTGCAGGATCAACATGTAAAAATCAGTTATATTTCTATGCATTAATAATGAGCTATCCTAAAGGAAATTATGAAAATAATTCTATTTATAACAGCATCCAAAAGAATAAAATATCTTGGAATAAATTTAACCAATGAAGTTAAAGGCTTATACAGTTAAAACTACAAAATGCTAATGAAAGAATTTAAAGACACAGATGGAAACACATCCCATGTTCATGGATTTGAAGGTTTAACATATTAATTCCCAGGAGTTATATTTAACTCACTCTAGTTTTGACCCTGGGGCCACATGAAGCACATATAAAATCTTATTGATGTTCTCATTGTTACAATTAAAATTGACAATTTAATTCTAAAAATGTGGATTAAATGAATAAATGTCAATAAATTTCATTTTTCTATTTATGTTTACCTTTAAATTACACTTGAAGTTTCTATTCTATTTTCATAATAAAACACTGTGGCCTCAAGGAAAAGTTTCTGATTTTTTTGTGTGGCAATCAATGTGTTAACATTGTTAAGATGTCAATACTACCCAAAGTGATTTACAGATTCAATGCAATCCTTTTTTTTTAGAAATAGAAAAATCTGTCCTAAAATTAATTTGGAATCCTAAGTGAATTGGAATCCAGTGAATTTGGAATCCAGATAGTCAAAACAATCTTGAAAAAGAAATGCAGAGTTGGAAGTCTCACACTTCCTGACTTCAAACTCACTATAAAACCATAGTAATCAAAACAGTATGGTACTGGCAAAAAGGCAGATGTATAGACCAATAAAACAGAATAGTAAGCCCAAAAGTAAACTCACACATATACAGTCAAATGGTTTTTGATCATTTGACAAGGGTTCCAAGACCACTCAGTGGAGAAAGAACAGTCTCTTCAACAAATGGTGTTGGGAAAATAGATAACCACGTGCAAAAGAATGATGTTGGACTCTTAACACCACACACAAAAATTAATTTAACATTCATCAAAGACCTAAATGTAAAAGCTAAAACTATAAAATTCTTATTAGAAAACATAGGGCAAAGCTTCATGACACTGGATTGGCAATGATTTCTTAGATATGGGACCAAAAGCACAGGCAATGAAAAAAGGAGATACATTAGACTTATTAAAATCTAAAATTTCTGTGCATCAAATGACACAATCACCAGAGTGAAAAAGCAACTCACACATTGGGAGGAAATATTTGCAAATCATATCTCTGATAAGGGGTTAATATCCAGAATGTATAAAGAATACCTACAACTCAACAACAAAAAAATAAACAACCTGATTTAAAAATGGGCAAAGGAACTTGAAAAACATTTCTCTAAAGAAGATACACAATGAATGACAATCACATGAAAATATGCTCAACATCACTGATCATTAGGGATATGCAAATCAAAACCACAATGAGATACCACCTTATACCCAATAGGATGGCTACTATAACAAAACAAAACAAAATAACAAGTGTTGGCAAGGTAGTACGGAAATTGAAATCCTTGTGCACTCTTGATGGGAATGTAAAACGGTGCAGCCACTATGAAAGACAATATGGTGGTTCCTCAAAAACTTAAAAATAGAATTGTCATATGTTCCAGCAATTCCACTTCTGAGTATATATTCAAAAGAATTGAAAGTAGTGTCTTGAAGAGATATTTGTATACCCATGTTCACAGCAGTATTATTCACAACCGTTAAATGTGGAAGCAAGCCAAATTATCTATTGATTAATAAATGAATAAGCAAAATGTGATATATACATACAGTAGAATATTATCCAGCCTTTAAAAGGAAAGACATTCTGATATATGCTACAACATGCATGAAACTTAAGGACATTATATATTATGCTAAGTAAAATAAGCCAGTAACAAAAAGACAAATACTATAATTCTACATACATGAGATACTTAGAGTAGTTAAAAGCATAGAGAGAAAGTAGAATAATGGTTGACAAGGGCAAGGGGAAGAAGGATGGAGAGTTATTGTTAATGGGTGCAGAGTTTCAGTTTTGCATGGTGAAAAGAGTTGTGGAGATGGATGGTGGCGATGGTTGTACAACAATGCGAATGTACTTAATGCCACTGACCTGTACACTCAAATGTGGTTAAAATGGTAAATGTTATGTATATTTTATCACAACTAAAAAATTTGAAATCAAAAGAAGTTTTTAAAAAGATACATGCTAAGAGGAAGAGAAAACTACAGAAATAAAAATAACATCTTAACTCAATGGTATAAATTTGGGGGGGCATTTTATTATAACAAATAATTTAAAATAATGCAATTCCTTTCCTCTATGAAGTCTAATTGTATTGTAACTTGGGTGTTTTTAATTGCCTATATGAATTTTCTACTCATTAGTTATTTTGATAAGTACATTTATAAGCTTTAACATAATGGGAAAAATTCAAAAAATAGTCACTTCTAAAAATAAAATTTTTGGATACTGTTATATATACTTTTACCTCAGATTTCAGAGTTCCCTGAATTCTCAGATTTGTGCATACACAGATGCATAGTTTAGTTACAATATCTGTTTTCTAAATATTCTACATGTTTCCACTATAATATTTTTTAACTTGTAATTTGATTCTTGTGTTGATAAAAACATCATATATCAGTGTATGTCTGGCATCAGAAATATAGTAGCAAGGCTGATATAAATGAAAATGTGTGAATTCATGAATATAACTCTATAGATTATGTAGGAATACTATCTCTAATGATTAGAGTAAGATAAAAGAAAGCACTAAACTCTCAGAGAATGGATTACATTTAGAAGAGCTATACATCTTGATGTTATTTTCAGACCATAGAAGTATTATAATAGTCACTCAAAAATTTGGAACTAGTCAGTCTTTAAGCCATAAATCTGAAAAAAAGCTTGAAACAGATGAAATCATCTTTGACCTCCATATTCCAAAAATGTCAATAAGCTAACTTTCAAAACTACATCAATTAAAGTTAAATTTATATGGTAATATAGGAATCTTTTTCAGAAAATGCAGGGAACCTTAGTGAGGATGGGGGAGTTGTGTGAGAAGTGAGCAGTGATTTCTACAGACTATGGAGGTGACTGATGGGAAAATGTCTGATTTGAGCTGCCCTTCTACAAGAGTGGTAACGTTTGAGGTGACCTTTTTAAAGGAATTTCAACAGGTGAAGATATGTCTTCATTCTGAGATGAGTTTTCATCTTCAAACGAGCTTAAGGTAACTTCATTTTGAGGTGAGCTAAAGCTACCAGCATTTTGGGGAGATGAAGAAAATCCAGCAGGATGGAGGATAGGAGAAGTTACATGTTGACAGGGATGCTGTTGAATCATAGCTGGAGAATATTTTGTGCTGTGACTTTGAGAACCACAATGAAGGGAATCTTTCAAATCTTTACTTATTTGGCCTCTCTGTTGAGTATCAGTAGCAATTCCATTTTGTTGATGGGCAGAGGCAACAATGGTTGCAAGGGGAAAGAAGGATGCTGTGTTTTGCTGATTGGAGATTCCATCAATAGTGTTCTGAATGTGGGCTGAAGAAGCAACTCCTGTTTCAAAATTCTTAAAGTGTTTACTGGCATATTTGGGAGCAGAGAGGCTTATATGTTTTTCAGCATCAGTATTGCTTTGGTTTCTAGAAAAGAGTTCAATTTCATTCATACTAAACATGTTTGGACTATCTGATTGAGGATCAAAACAAGTGGTACTCTTGTAACAGGAAATGACACTTAGTTTACGGGAAGAGAACGATCTTTGGGATCTAAATACACCAAAATGGTCTGAGGAGGACTTTACATCAATGCAGCTTAGGTATTCTTGAGAATCAAAGTTTGCTCTACTTTGTTGCCGGTGAATAGAAGAATTGCGTTTTTGACATATAAATAAACAACATCTTCTTTCAGGAAAAGATGATGAACTTGATGAAAGCCATAACCTTTTTCTTCCTCTGGGTAAATTGGTTTTATGTGTTGCAGAGGGGTGAGATGTTTTAAGACCAAGATAGCTACTTGATTGTGAGACAGAAGAGGCTCCATGATGCAGGAGGTCTGAAGTAACTTGATTCTCATACGGTTGGAAGTCCTGGTCCTCTTTGCAGCAGCTAGAGTGAAAAAAGGTTCAAATGAGGAAAAAAAAAGTAGGGAGCAGGCTGGAGAACTGCCAAGCCTCCTGAAGAATAATAGCCACCTTACCAATATGGAAACAATGGGGAACAAGAAAAACAGGGTAGTGAAGTTGATGGTCACACCCAAAAGAATGCATGAGTCTAAAAGATTATCTCTACCTACACAGTACCTGCCCACTCTACTAAACCTTGGGAAGAGAATTTGAAAGAACCAGGTACATAGGTAGAAAGAAAGATCAGGGGAAATAAATGAATGGACATGAGAACTAAAGGATTCCTGAAGGAAAGGAGAGAACTTCTGGTTTTAAAGATAATAAATCACAATATGTGTTTGAGACTATTAAACTACTGTATTTAAAGGAGTTAAGTAGAATAAACTTATAGCCTATTGACTAATTGCATTTTAAAACATTAACTATTAACCTCTCTGGGGAGAACGTTTTAGCTAAGTGTCCAGACATTCCAGATATCCAGTTATTGTGGGAAACTAAAGGAAGTGCTAAAGCTTGGCTTATGAATGTTTTCAATGTTCTTTTAGCATGTGAAACACATGATGAGGTATCTTTTTAAAGGCTTACCTTAAGCATTTTCCCATATTGAACTGAATCCAAATTACGTCTCTCCCTTCCCTTCTAGGCCATCATCCTTAAGCCATAAAATGCCCTGTGTAGGTGGAACAGGTCAGAAGACTGAATGCTTGAGCTGCATGTGGAATTAACATGGCAATAACAGAGAATGTGATGACAGAAGACTCTAGAATCTAATGACATCAGTTTAGAATAAAATTGTTCTGTGGCTCACCTTTCTGAAAAGTTGCAATTCGCATGGCGGTGGAATGTGTATTCTACCTTCCTTACGTTCGCAGAGTCAGCCAACAAATCAAGGAAAAAACAGTGGGATGAGAGCAATAACATATATGATATCTGCAAATCCTTTACTTGGAGCTCTTTCGCCAGCCGCCTTCCACAGGCCCGTCCTACCAACTTACTCTTCTTTCACTTGAACATTTTTTACCTCAACTTTCACATCCTCAAGCAATAGGGAGAAGCGACTGTTAAAGACTTTGGCCTGAAGATCCATTGAGAAGGGGGAAAAAAGCTTAATAAGTAGCAAATGTCATTGCCCCCAAAATGAAACACCTTTCATTTACCTTGGCAGTAAAATGTTCCATCTGATTCTCTGGGCCATACAAGCAGATTATGGATACTGCTGTGCCACTATTACCCCTTAGAGCAACTTACACTCACCTAAAAGTGAGGTTAACCGTTATTAGAAAAGAAACATTGTCCTTTCCTTTTCCAAACCAATTTGGAGTACTATTCCCATAAAAGGTGTATGTATAGCCGCCTATGACATGAAATGCCCCTTAAAATACTTTTATTTACTGCTCAATAGCCTGATCCTATACTTTATTATCCCCTCTAGTCTTTGTTCCTTTCCTAATATCTTACACCAGGAAATCCTTGAACAAACTCCTCTTAAGAGAACTAAAACTCTCTAATTATTACCATACAATGATCAGATCTATAATTTAATTTTACCTTACATACAAGCTAATATATTACTCTCTTAATGTTTCACAGATGCTGGGAGAAGACATGAGATTCCTGATTCAAAGACAGAAGACTTATATTACAACACAGCAAGCAGCATGATCATCGAATATTTGTGTTGGTTCTCCTCGGTCCCACATTGCCTGTAGGGGCAGTGCACGGGACCCAGAGACTCTTGCATTCATACTAGATAATGTTACAAGAAAGGAACACTGAGCTTAGGTGATTGACCACTTCTATAGCAAGCAGTAAGCAAATCTGCTAAACTTGCTCTTGGTCCTGGAAGGAAACATTAACCAATTCCTCAAGGTTTCTTGCCACAACCCTGAAAAATGGCCCACATAAAGAGGGGTCAAGTCCTTATATTTTTGGCACGTCTAGCATAATAAGGAGCATAATAAATCCAAGGAGGACTGTCTCTTACTGTAGCAATCTATTTAATTTTTCCCCCTTTCTTGTGAGATTGTTGTCTATTGTTCCTAAATCACACTAAGATCTGTGGTTGACCTTTTCCAAAAGGACCTCTTTTGCAAATTGCAAGAATAGAATATGTAATGCTTTTAAAGTTTCTGTAAAAAACTTTCCTTTGCAAAATCGGACCAGCTTGCTGTTTAACGCTCCCACCAAGAGCCTCTAAAAGAAGCATCTACCCACTGAGCTACCCCAAAGGAAATGCTGAGTTTATGACTTGATCTCAATGCTGTCAATCATTGCTGCTCAAGGGAGGTAATAAAAGAGGTAAGATAACACCCCCTCCACCCCATTCAAATAAATCTATGATGATCCACCAAAAAAGGGTGTTTGGCTGTGTGTTCGGGAGATGAGGAAGAAGATCCAGATCCACCCAGACAATTGAACAAACAAGAAATCTCATACTATTATGGGTAATATCTGGAAGTTGTTTAATATTGCTGTGGAGGAAGAAATTACTTAAATCTCTACATGTTTTAAAACTGACTCCTCTTTGCTTATTTTTAAGATAACTAAAATTAGACTCAGCCCAAAAGAAGGTAGTAACCCCTTATAGTGGCAAACATCTGCAACATGCCCCTCCTTCAGTCCGTTCTCAGCTCTCTTTTTCTATCAATTCCATGACCCCAGGTACCTTCTGCTTTCATCACACTCTGTGGCCACCCAAACCTCTTCCTTTTCTACTACAGCCACTCTAGTCCCACCAAGACCATACCTTACTATGCCCAATGAACATCTTGTTTACCTACAACCATAATTGCCACTCATTAAAACTACAATTTCATCATGATAGCTCAGCTGATGTTAGAAAATCTTCTACGACAAAGCTTCTCAAACTTTAGGGCACACCAGAACCATTGGGACAGCTGTTTGTTTGTTTGTTTTTGAGACAGGTTCTCTCTCTGTTGCTGGGCTAGATTGCAAGGCTATAGTGCAGTGGTGTCATCATAGCTCACTACAACCTCAAACTCCTGGGCTTGAGTGATCCTCTTGCCTCAGCCTCCCAAGTATCTGGGACTACAGATGCATGCCACCACACTCGGCTGATTTTTCTACATTTTTGTCTACAAAATGGGGTCTTGCTATGTTGCTCAGACCGGTCTCCAACTCCTGAGCTCAAGTGATCCTCCTGCCTTAGCCTCCCTAAGTGCTAGTATTACAGGTTCAAGGCATGGCACCTAGCCTAGGAGAGCTTGTTAAAATGCAGATTCCTGGGCACTGCTCCTAGCCATTCTGATTCACTAGGTCTGGGGTGGGTCATGAGAATGTGCATTTCCAACACTCTCACAGGCTAGGTGGAATGCTGATATTGCTGGTCCACAGACCATAGTTTGAGTAGCTCTGTTCCAGAACATATGTGTCATGAACAGCCCCCAGAATCAAGGCAGAAGTGCCTTTTGAGGTATCTCACTGCAGCTGCCTACTTGAGCTGGAATATAGAAAGGACTGAATAATACCAGGACTGAAAGTCTAAATGTGCCCCTTCCTGGTGCCTAGATGACAAGTCTCTTTAGGGAATCTATATTATATGTGGGGAGAAGAAGGAGGCATGAAGAGGGGAGAACCTTCATTGGGACTGAATCTTTAACATAAAGAACTAGCTCTAAACTAGTATTGATTAAGTTCATTTGAATTGAAAAATTCAAGTGTTTTCACTTTATTCAAAACAAGGATTGTGAACTACTCTGAACTCAGTTATAGGGAAATGTAGAGTTACATCTTTAGCTGATATGAGGGAAGAATTATTCAATAATAATAACGTAAATTATTCAATTCATTACATTAATTAAAGCTACTTTTACAAATAGCTTATCAAATGTGCCTAATTATAGACAGCAACATTAATGTTCATCTTTAAATTAGCACCAGGTTAACTCAGTTATATTTTCTCTCATTACAACATTAAACTCTACCCACATAGGTTCACTGTTTATAGTTTGTTACTCAAATAGTAGTTATCTGCATGTGACTTGAAAGGTAGGACAAATATTGCTTTTTTATGAATATAGTATAAATATTGCTTATTTTATGAATATAAAATTTCTATCTTATAGAAATTCTATTTCTAGAATTTCCTCATCTGCGTATTATTTTCTTTTGAAAGAAAGGTTGTTAAAATCAATTCATTATATAGTAGTTACTAGATGCATTCTAGTAAAAATACAGAACGAATACACAGTTGAGGGTTTGAATTGATCCAATAACAAACTGGAAATAATTTTAAAACAATAAAAATAAAACAGTATATATTCTAGGTCAACAAGTACAGATGTGTTCCAGCAACATTACATGAGTTCTTTTCTTATCTTTCTCATCCTCAGCCTTTTGCCTCCCTATCAAGCTCATCCTGCACTTTTATACTTGGGTATATACCTTGAGAAGTAAAGTCTGAATTCAGGAATTTCATAGACATTTTTGCCTTATTCCCTGTCTCTTTATCTCCTAGGATAATGCTTTTACAGCACTGACACCCTGACATTTCTTAAATGGGGATGAGGAAGGAAAGACGTAGCATAGCACAGTAGTTATAGACTCTTCCTCTTACTAGTGAGTTTTCCTTTTTTTTTTGAGACAGAGTCTCACTCTGTTGCCCTGAGTACAGTGCCATGGCGTCAGCCTAGCTCACAGCAACCTCAAACTCCTGGGCTCAAGCAATCCTCCTACCTTGGCCTCCCAGAGTGCTAGGATTACAGGCAGGAGCCACCGCGCCTGGCCTACTAGTGAGTTTTCCTAATCTTTCCTAGACTCCATTTTCTTATGTCTAAAACCTTAGAGTTAATACATGTATTAAATAAGATAATCAATATAAAACACTTAGGACAGGCTCTGGAAAAAAATTATTGATGGAGTTGACTTCCATTTTTTCTGTAATATCTATGTAGTCACAGAACTGGGATCTTTTCCTTTCCCTTATATGACAGTAGAATTACTGTAATTTTTATATACATTATATCTATTGGTCCTGGGCATTAGAGAGGATGTGAAGAAATCTAAGTACTACTCTTAGTGCCAAGATGTCAGGGGCACTCAGATTCATTTGCTCATAGAGTAAATGAGCTAGTAGAATAAATGGATGCTGTATGCTTCAAGTTGTGAAAAAGCACAAAAAGATCACTAGATGAGACTTCTAAAGACAAATGTCTCCAAATTGGAGGCAAAGGCCAACAGAATATAAGCTCTATGAGTGCAGGAACTTTGTCACAACTGTACCACCCACAAGAGACTAGCACAGTGGGTGCTCAATAAATGTTTGTTTTAGAAATGAATGAATTTGCAAACTTATTCTTTCTGTCTTTCTTAATAATCTGCTAGTTATTAGATTTATAGATATTATGGTAACATGGATACTGATTGGGAAGATAATGCAATGTAGAGAAGAGCTTAACCTTTTCCAAGCTATTAAATAATACTCCTTTATTGGGGGTAGCAGTGCTAGAGACTTTGTATTGTGACTTTCCATGCTACCAGTTACTATCTTAAGGTTAATAAAATTTCCCTAGAGTCTGCAAGTGATACTATTCTCTTTCTTCTACATGTTATCCCAATATCTAAGGTGTACTCCTGCAAAAAAATGCCAGGTCACACCTTATTTCATTGGTTTTGTTTGTTTCTGATTTTTTTTAAAGGTCTTTTCCCCATATTTTTATTCTTGCTCTTTGTACTGGCTTCCTCCCTGTAGCCTATAAATACACTCAAGTACCCTTCAGGTGGAAACAAAACCAAAACCAAAAAGTAAAACATAAAATATATGCTCTCGGAATCTGATACCCCTTCTTGATTATACATTCTCCTTCCATTCAAAGTCAAGTTCCTTGAAATAAGGGTCTAGCCTTCTGGTGTCCACACTGTTACCTCGCATTCATTTTTCCAAGCCTAGATCAGGTTTCTGTACTCATCACTACCCAGCAACTGATCCTGCAAAGCTTATCAATAAATGACCTCCTAAGTCCCAAATCCAGGAAACAAAGGTCAGTCTCTATTTTACTTGGCCAAAAACATTATAACTTAAAGGCTACTATTAATATTGTTTCTAGTTCAGGAGTTGTCAAACTACATCCCGGGGGCCTAATCCACCTGCCACCTGTTTTTGTAAACAAAGTTTTATTCAAACACAGCCATACCCGTATTACCTATGGTTGCTTTCACACTACAGTGGCAGAGTTGAATAGTTGGGATAGAGACTCTATGGTCCTCAAGGCCTAAAATTCTTACAGAAAAAATTTGCTGACCCCTGTTCTAGTGCATTTAGTACATTTAATTACTTGCGTATTATAATAATAAAACAACTTAAATTTTTTTTTGAATTTGCTATATATTAGACACAGGGTAAAGCACCCTCCTATATCATCTAAGACTTAAAAAAATACAAGACATGCATCATTAATCACATTTTAAGAGAGACAAATCCAGATTTGGAGAAGTAAAGTTACACAGCTAGTTAAAAGGTAAGCCAGGATTCATGCTTGGGTCAGAATGATTCTAAAACCAGCGG
Source organism: Lepilemur ruficaudatus (assembly GCA_963574885.1). Taxonomy (NCBI): domain Eukaryota; kingdom Metazoa; phylum Chordata; class Mammalia; order Primates; family Lepilemuridae; genus Lepilemur; species Lepilemur ruficaudatus. The sequence continues at coordinate 179,807 of CAUYRT010045299.1, forward strand.
CTTTTTACCACTGTTCTGAAAAACTTGTCCTCTCTTGGTTTCTGTGACACCTTTGTCTTGTTTCCTTTCCCACTTCTTTGACCAGTCATCTGTCTTCTTTTGCAGGCTTATCCACCTCTGCTCCCTCCTTCAGTATTGGTTCCAGAAGGCTCTGTACCCCACCTTCTTTTCTCTTCCCATGCTACACATTCTGCTTGAGCAATGGCAACGGGTTCCCCCAGCTTCATATACACACCAGTGGGATGCCTAGCATGTGAACAGCTTCGCCAGAGAAATGCTTCTCTCAGCCTTCAGCAGCTTTCTTTCATAGGCAGCACATGGGTGGCTGCTCATGCTGGCAGTGGCTTCAATCTCTTAGCATGTCTTGCCCAGGAAGGTCTAACCCCTGGCTGCAGGATGCGAAGGTACTTGGCACTTACTGCCTTGTTCTTGGCCTTTGGGGCTCTGGTTAAAACTGAGAACGAAGAGCATCCCTCTTTAACATCCTGTTATATTTTTTTTAATTTTTTTTTTTTAGCCAGAGACAGCAGTGGAGAACACATCCTGTTATATTGTTTTAAATTTTCTTTGACTTGTGAGACTTTGTTTTGTTCTCTGCTGGATTTCCAAAGCCCAGACAGCACTTGGCATAGAGTAGACACTCACATTGAATGAATAAAGGAGACTTCAACTGTTAGTGTTACCTTTTCTTTCTTTCTTTCCTTCTTTTAAAAAATGCATGGAAGAAAAGACCTACATGGCAAATTAATGATGAAAAGATGGACAATCTCGCTAGTGTCCTTGCTAGGGAAATGCAAATTGAAAAATGATTAGTTACCATTCAATCTCCATCACGTTGGCTAAAATTAAAAAGTCTGGCACTATAAGAATTTGTATGAGAAGATAAGAATTCTCATACATTGCCCATAGGATTGTGAATTGGTAAACTTTGAAGAATGATTTAGTAATACATATAACGACAACATGTTTAGCCTATAACTCTGCATTTCAAATATACACTTTTAAGAAATACTTCCACATGTACCTAACGAATTATGAACAAAGATAGTCAATAAAGCACTGTTTATCAGTACAAAAAAATGGTGACCTAAACATCCATCAATAGGAAAATAAATTAAGGTATATTCACTCAGTGGAATGTGGCACAGCAACTAAAAAGAATTAAATAAGTTTTTATATATCAATAATGGGAAAAACTCATGAAAACATTTAATGCAAAAGCAAGTTACAAAATGTTATGCACCATATAATGACATTTATTTAACTTTTAAGAACAAAAGACCGTCTATGCCTTGTTTACATAAAAATGCACATGTAGGAAAAACATTGAAATTTTCAAAGGAAGAATGCACACCAATTTCAACAACTTCAAGACAATGGTTAGTTACCTCTGAGAGAAAGGTACAGAAAGGAGACTTCAATTATATGTGCAATGTTTCATTTTAAAAAAAAATCTGAAATAGAAAATAATTGTGTTTTTTTTGTTTTGCAAATTTAGACTACTATAACATTAAGGAATGTAGAATCACCAAATATTGAATATCTGAATCTCTATCTCAATGCGTTGGAAAATTGAAGTTCAACACTAAAACTGACCTGACAGGAGTAAATAATGGTAAGAGTAAAAATGCAAATGAACAAAAAGCAAGGTCTACATTTTGGCTCATGAAAGTGAAAGTTAAAGGAGTTTCAAATAAAACCGCAAAAACCTGTATCTGTCCATGGTCTCACTTTCTATGGTCTCTATTATTTGTAAAATAATACCATCTCAGGTACTAGATAATGTGCCTTGTATTATGTATTATCCCGAGGGTAGATTTGTAGAGTTTCTTTTTCTTTTCAAAAAAATCAGTACTGTTTCTGTTGATATGATCTGAAGATATTATACGAAGCTAATACTAAAAAGAAAATACCTAGATCAAGAAAAAAAGGCCTATACAGTCACTATAAAACCCTAAGTCTGATTTTGAAACACATTTATTCTTCCCAAAGCCCACAATGAAATGGAAGAACAATGAATCTATTACTTTAACTTGGAATAAGATTTAATTTTTTAAAGGAAGGTTTTTGAAGCTTCACATAACATTAAAATTTAAGTAACAGTTGTTAAATCCATAGTTTCATAGAGCAATATAGGTCAAATACAACAGAGAAAAGAGAGGTAGGAGCTTAAAAAAATGAAAGTTTTCAGGAAAAAAAGTTTTCAGCAATAAGGGCTTAAATTTAAACTGAAAACATCAATGTAAACCTTAAGAATATTTAAAAATACATTTTTCACCATGTCCTCAAAGGGACTGAAACAGCTTCTGATACCATCTTGCCTAAAAACAGTACTCCTGTATGTACCCAGATTTTGGTGTCTAATACTAATCTCATTGAAAGGAACTGATGCTGTCAAGGCAGTAGCTGATTCCATGTCTTGGAGCATGGACTAAGCCAAAATTAGTTGAAATACATTATTACTAAGAAGCACAGATGCTTTTCAGATGTTAACGCTAGTGCTAAAAAGGATAAAGGAACAACCTTAACAGACACTCTGAGGCCATGTCATGAGAATTTAAGAATCAGTCATCACATGCAATAGACAAAATTAGCTGAGTTCAAAAAAGTCATAAATCCATTAAGTTCATAACCATACTTGTGCACTAAGAGAAGGAATGCAAGAGATTCTAATAATGGTTACAGAAAATGTGTTCCACTGATCTACTCAAATTTTGTGAGTCCTACACTCAAGTTCTTCTCAACAACTAAGGGTATAATTAGATTTCTTCTTTTCTTATGTAAAATTAATTGTACCAGAAAATTGCGACTGATTATCTATTTTACTAAAAGAAGTGAAAATCTCCAAGTACCTCTTGCAAAAGAGAAATTTGACATATGGAATATGTAATTGTCACTTAACGTCTTAATTTTGCTATCCAGGACACTGTGTGTGAAGGGTATATCCTACCTGAAATGTGGCAAAAGGTTTATGACCACACCTCACCATGGGCAGGGATTTCAGTCCCATGGTAGATTACAAAAGGCAAAGCAATCTAAAATTTACATAAATACACTTTAAAAAGACCTTGTTTTTTAAAAAATATTTTATTTAGAAAGTTAGTTTCTACATGTTTATTTAGAAAGATATGTTAAATTGTTCTGTATCTTATTACTTTCCCCCCAAAAATCCAAATTAAGTGTAAGTTTTTTTGTTTTGCTTATTTTGTTTATTTTTCTAAAGGAGGGCTAAAAAAAAAAAAAAAGTTTCCCTTCCTCAACTTTATTAAATATCATTTACTGTAATCTAGTCCAAGCCATCAGGACTGTATTGCATCTACTCCAGTATTTTATTGCTAACAAACGCACACAGGGTTAAGCAAGGCGAGGGAAAGTCTTACCTGACATCAATCTTGAGGTTTTGACAAACCTAGTTTTTCTTAACTCGCTGTATGTGACTGTTATTCATAAATTTCACAAATCCTTCTTGAACCCACATAAAAAATTTATGAGTATATCATTACTTGAAGTTAATTAAGTTTCATAACTATCTTTTTATTTGTCCTAAACTAATGCTAAACTTATCAAAGTTTGCTTTCCTCTCTAGAATTTTAGAATTTCTTGAATAAGCCTATGCTCAACTTAACCAAGGTCTCTTTCGGATTGAGAGCCACTCATCCTTCTGGCTCTACTCTCCGTTACCAGAGTTGCCATCTTTCCTCTCAGTCTAGCAGATCTTCTCTAATTAGTCCCTGATTCTGTTGTCTCCTTTCTAAGATGTGATTGCCAAAGCTGCGCACAGGACTCATGTGAGGACTCACAGACTCATATGAATCTGTGGTGTTTGTTTTGTCTTCAACAACTCTCAATGATGCTCAATGTTATGTTGGGCTTTTGTCATTAACAGAGTACTAAGTGTCCATACTCATAACCACCAGGTTTCTTTCCTGACTTACAGTTTTAAATGACTTAGAATGATTTTAGATTCCTTCTGAACATTTCCCTTACCTATTTTAAAACCAGTCGACAACTTTTTGTTGTCACTGTTCAGGAAGACAAACGTTTTAGACCGTTTTGTTATCTAGATCAATCATTTGTGGCCCTTCCCTATCTGAAAATTTTTCATAGAGTCATTTCTCCAGTTCATATATAAAGATGCTAAATTATTCCAGTCCTAGAATTGATCAGAAAGACCTGATCAACTATTTATATTTTTTTATCTATAAAATCACCCTTTATCCCTATGCTTTGTTTCCTCCCTCTAGATCCCTTCTCCCAAGTCCAAGGTAATTTAGCAGATCACTCATTTAATCAAGAGATCTTTACTGGCATCTACTCTGTGCTAGGCATAAAAATAGGGTGTTAGGAGTACAATGAAAACATAGGGTTCCTGCCCCCAAGAATTTCAGGCTATATCATATTCACTAATGCTCCTTTCTTTACTGCCTATTTTACTCCCCAACAACACGAGTCAGGCACAGTTTCTTTATTCACAAATTATTTGTTTTTCCTCTAAAAGAATATTATTTATATTCTTGGCGTTAGAATTCAATGGATTAACCCATGCAAGGAGAAGCCTCAACCACTTATACAGTCTCAAATCTTTTTAGACCTGCACTAAAAGTCAGGAGCCACTAGCCCCAAGTGGCTATTTAAAATTAAATTAAATACAATTAAATAGATTACAACTACAATAAAACAAAATAAAAAATTCAGCCCTCAGTTACACCAAGTTACACATTTCATGTGGCTAGTGGCTACCATATTGGGGTGCACAGATCTGAGCCATTTCCATTATCACAGAAAGTTCTAATGGACAGCACTGGTCTAGAGAGTTCTTATATAAGGGTCATATGGTGACCACGTATTAATAAAAAACAGGTGACACATTTTGGCAAACAACTACTGTCTTCTTCAATATTCTCATGATTCTCTACTAACACTTAGATGATCATCTAAGTCAAAATATCACTTCTTAACATTTCATATTAGAATATGTGACTGGAAATATATAATGAAAATACCTAAATAATAGTAATAATGAAATAAATAATCGATTCAACATAGGAAATTTCTGAAGGAAACTTACCCTCCTTCACTTTCTGCTTCCTCTGAACTATTACTTGTTGCTGAACTTTGAACTGTAGGGAGCTTTCTTTTTCTAGCTCTGTGCTGAGGACTTATCTTATGAACAGTTATCTTCCCTCCAAGTTCATCTTGTATATATTCCTCCAGCTTTGGAATAGTTTCTTTAAGAAATCTGATTTCCTCTTTGAGTTCTTCCATATTTGTCAGTAATTCATTTAACTTCTCCAGTATCTGAAGTTGCCTTTCTTGAAAGATCACTGCTGCTCCTTGGTCATTATACATTTTATCTCGCAAAGTTATCGAATCAAATGTTTTACCCAGAGAAAGAAATTTAGGTAAATTCATTGCTATCCTTGGTTTACGGACCTTGTGGTACCACAAAAGCAGCAAGCTGATTCCAGCAGTTCCTACCATGATGCCAAGTACCAGTTCTTTGTTTGTGCAATGAGGCATTTCTTGGTTTTTGTTTCTAAAATTAAAAACACAAATGGAAATGAATGCTGTTTGTCTTTGTCCAAGATAAAAACATAGGTGCTTTTTCAATCAACAAAAGCCAAGTCCATATCATCCAAAAATAACTGATAAATCATAAGCTAAAATGTAATGTGAATGATTACCTCTATAACATATGTAGCCCAGTGGAAATGTTTAAGGATATTATGACACCTAGTGTAAAGTATCAACTTTAATTCAGAATTTGTATTCTATGTGACCAATCTGTAATTTACCCTTTACTGTGTATTTTTAAAGGGTTTGATAAATAGAAGTAAAATCATCATTTTAAATTTCTGAGACAACTATTTAAGAATTTAAGTTAGTCTTAACTTTCTCTGACCTTTTATTTGAATAAAATTAATGTTCTGATTTCTGGGTCTTACCTAATCTTTAAAGGAGGCCAAGAAGTTCTTCCTTAGCAATTAGTTCACATGAGTACTTAAAATTTAGAGTGATTAACAACATTTTAAAAAACTCAGGCATATAAAATACATGAGGTTTGGCAAGATTGTAACCGCCCCATCTTTGTTTTATCCAATATCGAAAGTAGAAATGATAAAATATGTGGAGGCTTCATCCCCTTTCTTCTTGTGGCCCAGAATCCCTCTGCTTCTTATAGTTCTACTTCTATCTGAGGTCTTATTGTTCTTATGTTCTTTTAAATTTTCATTTTTTTTAACAATAAAAAAGTCATGTCTTTGACTGCTTTCTCTTTCTGACCTTTGGCCTTTTTGCATACAAGACCCAAGCTATGATCCACCTCATTGCATATAAACTCAGCTACTTAGACTAAATGCACCATAATCTTTCTTTAGTAAATCTCATCTTCACTAGTTTTATTGACTATCCCTGTTCTTAAAGTCAGAAGCCCATTAAAAGAAAACATTTTAACATAAAGTTCCCTCCCCTCTGAGATTGTTAAATGGCAATAAGTATATCAGTACTATGATAAACTTTTGGAATTAGAGTAAAATATATTGAGACCATTTTACATTTTTTGAAGTTCCCAAAATTGTTTCCCTTAAATTTCCCCTATTTTGTAAACAGATAAACACCTATATTAAACTTTGCTGGCAATTTGGGAGAAATGTTACAAGTAGTGGTAAACTGTCCATTACAAAAAATTAAATTTGTAATTTTTTCAATTTGTTTTTCCTAATACTTTCTCAGGGAGCAGATTATTAGAGCACTGCCACCTATGATCCCTGAGAAACAAGAAAGGAATGAGGTAAATCCTATGATGTTGCTAGGTTTCCAAACGGAGGCAATTTCTGAACTCTGGCACCGGCAGGAGAAAATCAAACAGCCTGGTAGTTTAACTGAGTTGAACAGAGATCAGAGGTCAGAAAAACTGAAGTACCTAGAATTTGTGTACTGAAGATGAAGGAAGTATGCAAAGAAAGAGCTCTGGAAACAATGCATAAACACCAGTCTGTACATGCATGGGGTGAAACTCTACCAGGACAGGCAAAGAACAACTTCCAAGAAAAGAACAATTACCAGGAAGCTTTAAACTGAGTTATTTCTAAAGATTACACAGAACTGGGAAGCATCAGGTTCCCACTAGCCAGAGTGGAGAATGCTTATGGAATACATGAGGCTTTCAGCAGAGATCCCAGAAGGGTAATGCCTTCATAGTGGGGCTAAAGTAACCCAGCAGTTAAGGCTGTTCAGGCTTGTCTTAAAATAGATTAAAAACAAGCCTCCAAAGGATTAAATTGATTCATAAGTAATTTAACTGCCATGAAGAGGAAAGTTCAATACTCTTTAAAGGAATACAACAAAATTCCGGACTCAACAACATAAAATCAAAATGTCAAATATCCAATAAAAAATTACTATACATATAAAGAAGAAAGAAAATGACAGAGATGATATAAACAGCAGACAAGGGTATTAAAAATTATTACAAATATATTCACTATATAATATAGACATACAAATATGTTAAAGGAAACACAAACATGATGAAGAGAAAAAAGAAGGCATGAAGCAGAACCAAATAGAACTTCTACAGATTAAAAATAATATATCTGAAAAAAATTTTGCTAAATGGAATTAATAGCAATAAAATTACTGTGGAACAATAACAAAAATCAGTGAACCTGAAGATGCAGAAATAAAAACTATCCCAAAAGAAATACACAGAGAAAAAAACAAAACAAAACAAACAGAGCCTATGGGGCAACATCATGCAATCTAAAAATTACATAAAGTGAAAGGGGAAAAAAGGTGACCAAAAAAATTCCCAAATTGGACAAAACCTATAAACTCACAGATATAACATCAACATAATCCAGGCAGAATAAGAAAAACAAACCAAGGCACAACTGGTGAAACCAGACTGATGAAAACTAGTGATAAAGAGAATAACTTAAAAGAAGGCAGGAAAAAAAAAGGACACATTGTGCACAGAGAAAAAAAGACAACATTACAGCAGATGTAGCCTCAGAGGCAAGAAAACAATGGAGTTACATCGTTAAAATGATGAAAGAAACTGTCAACTTAAAATTCTATACCCAGTGAAATACCCTTCAGAAATGAGGGTAAGATAAAGACATTTAGAAAAAGAAAAGCTGGGAGAATCCATGACCAACAGACATAAGACATACTAACAAAAGTTCTTCAGGCACAAGGAAAATAATAACACATAGAAACTTGGATCTACACAAAGGATGAAGAACACCAGTAGTGGCAAATATGTGGGTCATTTTTCTCATTTTCAAATTTCTTTTTTTATATTTGCTTATTAAAGCAAAGATGATAATAACATAACATAGGGTTTATAACATATGTAGAAGTAAAAAGTGGGACAATAGCCCAAAGGATAGGAAGGGACGAATGGAAATATACTGTTGTAAGTGTCTCAGATTATAATGAAGTGTTATAATATTAAGATAAAGATGCACAGTTGTAAACCCTAGCATAAACACTAAAAAACAAAGAGAAAGAAAGGTATAGACAATAAGCCAATAGTGAACATACAAATGAAATACCAAAGATACTCAGTCCAAAGTAAGGCAGGAAAAGGGGAGAAAAGAAGAACAAATGAGAAAACAGAAAACAAATAGGAAGGAGAGAAATGATGCCATAACTATATGGGGAAATGGTGCCAAAAGATCAAGAAATAACTGTATTTTTTTTGTCAACAGAAAAGACCTAATTAAAAAAATGATGAAGTAGAAGAAATATTAGAAAAGGAAGGCAAAGGAGATGGGTTCTAGTGCACAAGCACAGGGGCTGGCCAGTGATGGGAACACAAACCATTCATTCATTATAATGGAAGAAAAGGCAGATATGTGAGCAGAGATTCAGGTAGGTGGGTAGATGTGGCGGTGGGAGGTTATGAAAGTTCTCTTTGATTGTTTCACGGTTCTAAGTGAAACAGAATGTAATTTAAACAGGTGGGACTGAGAACCAGGGCAGAAATACTGGTAAAGTGAAATTATGCATTTGGTTGTATACCCAAAATTTGCTTTTTTATGGCTTATAGCCTATGATTCCACACATTCTAGCAAAGCATTATTGTATCTTACACTCTATATGGCCAACTAAATGTGATGTTTCAAACGCCCCATGGAAGAGGACCTGAAAGAATAAGCAGCAGCAAGACTCCATTTCCGAGAAGCCCACTTAAAAGAAGAATGTTTCTGTTTAGATTCCTATTTTACTAGGCAATATACATAGAACACAAGAATTATCCTATTTGGATGCCCTACACTTCACTACAGGCCTAAGTGTTAATGAAAAGTACTGATTTTAAAATAATCTTCCAGAAATTACCTCAGGTGTCACTGAATATTGTATTAAGAATCTCTTCTCCTAAACCAAGGATTCCAGAGAAAGCCTTGGTGCTTAATCTAGCCTGCCTGACCTCAGGGTATTTTGTCTGAGATTACTTTTTTTTTTTAAAGAGTATTTTCATCTCATTGATATAACTGGGAACTGTAAGTCTAACCATCTGCCCACTTCCATTCTATCCAGGAGATATGCCACCAGCAGATTCTGATCAATTTGTAACTTCAGCTGAAGTTTATGTAATTGTTATTAGTTGCTTAATTTTATTTTCACAAGCAAACTATATACCAAAACTCAATTATCTTGAAAGCTTATTGTAAAAAGATGATACTTTAAAAAGTTACTATATGCCTATGACTTACGTTTGCAGTACAGCTAATTATCACACATCAAGCTTGATCTTCTTGGTTTTTGTCAATAAAAAGATTAATGGAGGATGCCCATTTACTGATCTAGAGGTTTCTGGAGGTTTTTCAGAGGGAATCTTCCTATTCTAATTGTTTTCTTTGGCCCATTCCTGCTAGGCCTTCCTTGAACCCTGCATTAAGAAACATAGCCTAGTTTGAATATTTTTTCACTTAATAAGTACATGAATGGAAGCGAAAATCTACCTAGGAAGGAGACCTTATTCCTAAGACAGGATGGGATTTAAACAGAAGAGTCATACTTTGCTTGACCTTTCTTTAGGAATTGCACCAACTCCAAATTACCTTTGAGGCAGATCCTATTACTATTTTGCAGATAAGCACACTGAGACACAAAGCTGTCAAATCATTTACCTAGAGGTCAACCAACTAGGAAGTGGGAACTGCCACCCTTGACACCCTGTGCCTAATTCCTGGATGTGCCCGCTGCATGTGGAAGATTCAGAAAGCATTAACAAGGACACGAAGGAGAATGCTGACTGAGCAGTGATGGTCAGAGCTGAAATATGATTTCAGAACCAGGAAAATTAACTGGGAAAAATACCTAGAATCAATGGAGCTGGCATTTGTTTTAAATAACCATAATTGAGACTAATAGCTCAAGCTATGTTTGAGTTTTATATTAGTTTAAAATGAATGTGCTTCTCTGCCAGTAATTTGAAAAATGACACTGATTATAGTGATACGCAAAAGTAATAAATCAGAATACTTGCTTGCCTGCAGTATAATTTCAAAGGTCGCACGAAATCATGTATATAGTTTTTATATTTTAAATTATCATATTAGTAGTATATATTGCACTGCAGTATAAAAATACAGTAATTAAAAATTTTACTGATCATATTTTAGAACACTAATATTTTAATAATCAGATGCAAAGTATTATTCCTATTACACAGTTTCAATTTGTAAGGTGCTAATAACAATAGAAACAAGACATTATTTTGATATAAATTATGCCACCTAAAATTAATGTCTAGTACACAAACCTTATTTACAGAGATGAGAATCAAAAATTCTATTGAAAATAAGTTATAAAAATGTTGACTTTAAAGAAAACTAGAGCACGAAAATGTTTTCTGAAGTGTCTGAAGAAAACATTACTCCATTTTCATGTTTCAGTTTTAATTAAAATTAATTTTTAGATATGGAAATTATGCTTTACCACATTAATTATAATAATGCTTTCAGCTTACATCAAGCATATCTATTAATTCACGAGCAGACCCTAGAGAGAAAATATAAAATGCAAAACTGATACTCAGGGAATGTATGTAAAATTTTGCAAGAAAGGTAAAGGAATATTATGAGTTACAGACAGTCCTGAGGTTTAAGTTTCCCAAGATAATTGCCCTGAGACCTTGAATAAGTGATCAGGTTTCCTACAGCGACCTGGAAAACCTGATACTTTTGAAGTGAATTCTAATACTCATTTAATCAGGTCTTCATGGGTTTTTTGTATTTTACAGTTTACTTTAAATTTAGGGCCCCCGGATGTCTGACTTATCTGCAAATGTTGGTAGCAATGACAATCTGCTCTTCATTTTTGTGTAAAATAGAGAATCGAGTTTGTGGGAAAACAAAACAAAACGAAACGAAACGTTTGCGTGAGGCTGAAAGGTTAAGATCCTGGGTACTGAGGTGAGAGCCCAGGAAGTGTCTCCGCTCAGACTCTCTGGGGTTTGCAGGGACAGCAGCAAACTGCACGCTCCCGGAGCAACCCAGAAGGGCGGCCTGTGCGGAAATACCGGCGACCTCTGGGAGCTGGAGCTTCTGACGCGCCGGTTCAACTACGGCTGCGCCCGGGAAAGCCACTTCGGGTCGCCGGGTCTCCATCCCGCGGAACACACACAGTGAAGGCCGGCGGATTCCGCGCTGGGATGCAGCAACCCGGAAGTGTCGTCGCCGTCGGCGGAAGTACTTCCGCCGCCCTCCGCACGCCCCCGTCCGCGTCCGGCCTGGGATGGCCGAGCTACCCCTTCTCAGTCTCAGCGCTTACCTGTGATAGTTGTGTCAGCCTCTCTGCGGTTGGAGACCGGGTCCTGGGATCTGCTGGCGGGAAGCGGCGGGCGGACAGTAGCCCCAGAGCCTGCGGGTCCTGAGGTCTGGCGCCGCGACCGCCTCGTCCTGACCCCGATAGCGGAGGCGCCGGGGGAGGAGCTCGCCGGCCACTGGGCCGGCGGCTCCCGCCTCCTCCCGCTGGGGGTTCAGTTCACCCGGGACGGGTGCCCAGCGCACCGTTTACAAAAGAAGAAAATTGCGTGCCGCCGGGCGCCTGGCCCGCACCGGACATTGTGGCTCGGATGCCGCCTCCCCTAAAGCCTGTCACCCCTCACCGCGCCCGCCCCTTTGTGTTCTCTTTCCTGTCACTGCAGATCCCAGAAACCACCCCCACCCCGGTTCGCACCCGCTCCCAAGCCCATCCCTTGTCCCCTAGATAACCCTTCTTTTGTGCCCTTTTCTGGCCACAACCTTGAACCTTGCTCTGTATGACGGAGTCAAACGCAGACGTCTTGCGCTAATTATTAATCATGTCCAGAGCCCCGTTTTCCTCGTGTTCCCCTTTAATGAGCCAAAATCCCAGCCTTTTTGTCCCCCCACCGTTCTGAGTTTCCTTTGGATAAAAATCCACTTTTTTCCTCAGATGCCTAACATTTGAGGTTTTACTCAACTTCACTTTCTGTGGTTAGTATAATGAAAATAATTCTGTAAAACAGACTCAAATATTGCTCTCACACACCTGTCTTGCCCTCACATTGAGCATTACTATTTTAAATTTAGGTTTGTATAGAATTTAGTTGTATTTACTTAATTTCCCGCCAGTGTACTGAACGGAATTAAAAATGGGCACACTCTTGTTTATTTAAAAACAAACAAAATACTACTTTAGGAAGAATCAGAAGGCTTATTTTGCAGTCTATACACCACTATTTACTGATGGGGATTTGAGGATTCTATAGGCTCTTCATAAAAATTTTTTTGAACTTTAAGGAAGCTGCATTGAAGAATAAGTAACCCTAGCCATGGCCATTTTATTAAAACTTAAGTTATATTTGGGAAGAGAGCAGACTAATAACCTTTCAGATTCAAAACTAAAAATTTAACCTCTTTATAATCACTTTTGCTCCTGTTTTATTATGGTTTGCAAAGATATTACAATATAATGCAAATATTTGCTTTATTTAACCAGAATACAATATAATGCAAAACCTATCATGCACAGTGCAAATAGGTTTCTCTTTTAACAAGATCTGGGCACAAAAGAAACGTTATTGTCTCTTCAGTAATACTTAAAGAACTTTTTAATGTTTAAAAGAAAATTAAAGCTTTTCTAGGATCCCACTAAGTTGTTCACTGCTGCATCCCCAGGACACAGCACAAAAGACGTTTTTAATAAAAAATGTGAGTGTGCGCTGAGAACAAGGCTTTACCCGCTCTCTGCTGTAAGAGGAAGATGGCAGCTGGTACTGACTTGGTCTTCCAGTTCAGGAAGCAGAGTAAAATAGCTGCTCTTATCCTGTATTCCTGGGCAACACCCACTCCTGCCTGCTCTACAATACCTTTGATTCTATTCCTTGATCAGTAAAAATTATCTGAGAGGTAGAAACTCAGACCATGATAGCCATTGATCTTGACAAAGTTAAAACTAAATAACAAAGAGAGGCACCATTTTTGCAGGCACTGTTGTAGGGGGTGACATAAAAAAGAAGAAATGATCCCCCTCTCTCTACTAGGAGTGTTTGATCTAGAAGAAACAGCTGGAGGAAAAACAAAACAAAACAAAAAGACCAGGAATCCCAAAGTTGCTATTATTCGTCACAACCAGTACAGCACTGTAATCATTTGGAAATAGTGGCATAGAGGCCCTTCCCAATTTGTCTTCACCTACTTTTCCAGCTTTTCTCCATTAGTTCCACCTGGCATCATCCTATACTTTCGCTATAGCCAAGCTACAGATTAGCTCTCCATGAACTGTGTCCTTTTTATCCTGTACCTCATACCTGGAATGCCCTGCTGCTTGCCACCTGTCTAAAACCAGTTCATCCACATTAATCTGTTTCCCTTGAGAAGCTACTGTACACTTTCTTCTACTCATAAAAAGTATTCATCCATGCCCCATTAAAACTTTTGTGGAAGGATAAGGAGGTTAAATGAATACAAAACCCATCTGTGTTGTCTTTCAGCACACCTCTCTCACGTGCACTATAATTCCTGCTTGCCGGTGACTGTGTGTCCATGAGGCGGTGAACATCTTCAAGGCAAGGTTGGTAGCATTTATCTTTGTATCCCCAGCACCTGGTACAGTGCACATCCTCTGTATTAGATACATGTTTGAAAAAATTTCTTTGAAAGTAATATGTAACACTTGTGGGAAATGCATTAGGAAATGTGCCTTTCATATAGCGGTAATGTGAGACACGTGTGTCAATGGTTTGTTTTTTGCTTTATTTCTGTTTTGGGGTTTTATCTGAGTGGTTTTATTTCCAGGAAGCAATTGAATGAAAAAATTAGTTTTAGCCCTATAACAATTACCAATACTATATAGCTAGCTATTCTGTCTTCTAGTTACTTATTGTTTAATTATTTCCAAATCCTTTTATCACCTATCAAATTACCCAGTGACTAGACCATTAAGGGAAAATGAACTGTTTAATTAGAAAGCAGTCAAGCATTTTGCCTCCGTTTTCTTGAGATGATACACTCTTCATTTTGTTAGAGATTTAATATGGATTTTACTTTAAATCTTGGGGATTGGTGACGGTCAGATATTACAATTTACACTCCAAGGATGCTTTATTTTTTGCCCTTCAAATTTGCTAGCTTACAATCTGAATTTCTTTATTTGTAAACTGAAGCCTGAGCTGTAAATATAATTAATACTGCGATGTAACTCCAACCTCAAAACAGCAAAATCAATCCCTTTCATTTCCAGGCTGGGATTATGGAAATATTTTACTGCTAAATAGCTGAAGAAATTATTTTAAAATCAAGAACACCCTAACCATTGTGTGAGAGAGAGGTGTTGAGAGACAGAGGTTGAGTGAGACAAAAAGAGGTTGAAAGAGAGAAAGAAGTCCACAGGCTGGTTATACAAGCATAGAGCAGGGGTGAAGGTAGAAGCCAGCCAGGTGTAACTGAAGCTCCAAGTTCTCCAAATCAGATCTGTAAAGTGGAGGGAGAGCAAACAGCAGCAGCAGCAAAACCATTTATTGAGTCTTATACTCAGTTTTCCAGCTCCATTCTTTATGTAAATTATCCTATTTCATCTTCCCAGCAATCCAGTGAAGTAAATAACATTGCAGGTGAGGGAAACCAAGGTTGTGAGAGATGAAGAAATTTGTCCAGGCCACACATTAGTTTTAGCGACAATAACCAAACCCAGCTTTGTCTAAGAGTCTTTCCTCTTAACCACTTCTGTGAGCCCAGCCTGGACAGTCAGACCTTGCCTTTGACAGGACACTTAAGGGGGCTCTTCATAGCACCTTTAGAAGCACATCTCATGTGATATTGTACAGTTTGTGTCCCCCACTTCAGTTTGTTAGGGTTCAGCCTTCACTAGCCTCTGTTAGAAGAGGGACTGAATCCTCAGATCTGATCACTTACCAGATAGAGGGTTTTCTGTAGGGGTTTACCACAATCTATAAGCCACAGGGTACAAAATTATGGTGTGTTTACTATGTTTGGGTTAGGCTAGGAATAGGATTTTGGGAAAAGAGAAAAAATAATACTATGTCTATTATAAACATTTTTTTAAAATGTGGGACATCTCTAGAACACAAGAAAATTACAAAAAAAAAAAAATTCTGAAAAGAAGCTGATTAGCTTGGACCTTCCAAGGGAAAAATGCTTTCTTTGAAAAAGGCATGAGGATAAGTTTATTAAATATTTCCATAAAACTAAGTGACTAAAGCAATAAATTATTAATCACTTAAATACAATAAAATGGTCAACCCAATATTTCTAGGCTGAATGAATCAAAAATGGTATTTTAGAAGGATATGTATGAAAGACAAATTAGCAATAATAGTTATGTAATACTACTTAGCAATTCAATGTCAAATCAATTTACCAAAACCGTACTACCTCATTAAGATATAGAATTCTTATTAGAAATTTTCTATCTTGTCAGAAAAGTTAAGTTTTTTTTCAATGAAGACACATTTTCAGAAAGGCATACACTAAGCTTGCTCAATGTTTATCAGCAGTTTTTCTGTGACGTTTCAAGATAAGAATGAAGTTTCTTCAGAAATTGCAGATTTTGTCAGTCACGTTCCTACACTGATTTTCCATGACCTGTATAAAGCACAGCCTTGGGTGTAATCTAAAATGGAACTCATAGATTTAAAGTAAAAAAGGATTTTGCCCTTCCCTCTGCATTCTTTCTTCATCGTGAGGAAAATGTTCAAGGACCTCCTTGACAAGTATGTATGTCAACTTCACAAGGCAAGGTCAGTTTCATTGTTCGGGACAGATTAAAAGCAAAATTGAATATTTGTCAGACAAAATGTTGTTATAATACATGTGTGCAAAAGTTGATTAAAATAACTGGATAGTTTTAATTATACATGATATGTAGAACAAAAGATTTCATTTTGAACTTGATGGGTAAGTCAATTTTGTGCAATAGTCTGCTGGGAAAAAATGGGGTTAGCAGTTTTCCAGGCCCAGTGTCTTCAGACTATACCAAAAAAAAAAAGTGATTTTCTCCTTGGGAACAGATCCTGTTCAAGAAATTGTTCAGTAGATAGAGCCTCTAGGTATACAAATAAATATGTAGAGAGAATCTACTATCATATGTTATAATAGAGACACAATAATTATCCAAGCATTGTTAAAATTTTTGCATTTTATAAAAATTGCATTCCTATGATTATTAGTGACACACTTTTATTTGTACTCTCAAAGAAATGAATTTAGAAAAAGATGAAACCTGAAATTCACTACTATAATGATTTTAGAAGAAAGCTTGTCTCATAAAGCAAGAAGACAATCCATGTATATCATGATCCACAAGAATTGTAGTTTGATTGTTTAGAACAGGGGACATATATTAATCATAAAAATTATGCTATAAATGGTGGTTAGTTTCTCAAACCCCAAAACCTTTTATACTCTACATGATAACATACAGTATGGTTTTCAGCTGACTTCCAACTCAGACCTGCTGACGTCAGGAAATCATTTATCTGTTGCTGTGGCCTTGGCTGCTTTCACTTACAAAAGAAAAAAAAAGTGGACTTGTCCCTGTCTGCTACTGCAGCTGTTAACTGTCCAATGTCCAGTGAAAAGAAAAATCCCACCCTCCAGCTATGGTGTCTACTTACCAGCTAGTACAAAAAAAATTCTTCCTGCCACCAGCCACAGGCTCTGCCAGGTTTCCAATTAGAAAAGAACTACCCATTCAGCCACAGGGCTCTTTGACTTTCTCACATGAGGCGAAACAACTCTTAACAAACAACTTCTTAAAAAAAAAGACAATTCTAATAGTAATAATTTCACATTTACTTCCTCTCCTAGTATTGGAAATCTCCCATTTCTCAAACAGAAGGGTGTTGAGGGTCTGAGTCAGAAGTCAGCTGAAAACCTGTCTTCTAGACATAATGAGTAGTCAGTCTCTCATAGTATAGGAAGAATAACTCGAGGAGTGTCAGTAGTTAACAAATGAAAGACTGTTAATAAACTGATTTGAATTTGAATATTTTGGATATTCATAAAATATTGAATTGTGAGAATCCAACTTTAGACATCAAGGCACTTTTTTTTTTTTTTTTTTTCTGAGACAGAGTCTCACTCTGTTTGCCCGGGCTAGAGTGCCGTGGCATCAGCCTGGCTCACAGCAACCTCAAACTCCTGGGCTCAAGCGATCCTCCTGCCTCAGCCTCCCGAGTAGCTGGGACTACAGGCATGCGCCACCATGCCCGGCTAATTTTTTCTATTTATTTTTAGTTG